>LZPO01096522.1:1022693-1053365 GCA_001675575.1 Neotoma lepida
AAGGTAGGAATGCATCCAACTCTGTACATTTAAAAGATAAAACTTGAGGTGAAGGTGGATGTGCCGGCATCTGTCACCCAGACGTGACTGTGTGAGGGAAATGTACTCATTTATAGCAGAGATACCTATTAAGCACTGGAGACAAACAGTAAAACAAGTANGGCCTCTNCTTCATTTGTACAAGCAGGTCAGGCTGCACAGCTGGTAAGGCTCAGTGTAAATGAAAATGTGGGCCTTATTAGAGAATGATTAAGAATTTCAAAGCAGGGGCTGGAGAAATGGCTCAGCTCTTAAGAGTATGTACTTCTCTTGCACAGGACCTGAATTTGGGGCCCAGTACCACACAAGTGCCTGTGACTCCAGCTCCAGAGAGTCTGATGCCCTCTTCTGGCCTCTGTGGGCACTGCACCCATGTGCGGAAACCTGCACAAAGACACACATATTTCAAGGCACGGATTGCTGTGGGTTGTCTTTCTGTATGCTGTGAATATGTGTTGCTCTCATTGGTTAATAAATAAAGCTGCTTTGGCCTATGGCAGNGCAGGATGNAGCCAGGCAGGAAATCCCAGAGAGATATAGAGAGAAGAAAGGTGGAGTCAGNGCAGACGCTGTGAGCCGCTGCCAGGAGAAGCAAGGTGTGAGAGAACCGGTAATGCCATGAAGCCACGTGGATTAATGGGAATGGCTTGAATTAAGTTGAAAGAGCCAGCTAATATAAGCTGGAGCCACAGGTCATACAGTTGGTAATTAATATAAGCCTCTGAGTAATTATTTTATAAGCAGCTATGGGACCGCGAGTGGGAGAGATTCATCTGGACCGCNNGGCAAGGCAGGACCAGAGAAAATTNCATCTACAAGGGATAGTACTGCATTAAACCAAACTCGGGGTTCTTCCAAGTTCTCAGAGGGGCTTGAATCACTCTGTGGGAAGCCTTGGTCAGTGGAGGCTCACCAGCCTTGTCCAAGGGCTGTTCATCCCCATATTTATGTGATTGTTAGTGTTGATCGTCATGTGACAAAATCTGGCGTTACCTAGGACACAAGCCTCCAAGCAAGCACACCTGTGAGGGATTGTCTAGATGAGGCTGACCGGGGGAGAAGACTCACCCTAAAGGAGGGCAACACCCTTTCCTGGGCTTGGGTCCTAGGCCATATAAGCGGGAGGAAGAAGAGCATTAGGACTCTTGCTTTCTTCTTCCTAACTGCAGATTCAACATGATCAGCTACTTCAAGTTCCTGCCCCTGCGACTCCCTTGCCATCATGGGATGCACTCTCAAACTACAAGCCCAAACAAGCCCTTTCATTCTTCAATTTTTTTTTGTCAGAATATTTTATCACAGCAATGGAAAAAGTGACCAAAGCTGTCTTAGTTTGGGTTTTTATTGCTGTGAAGAGACACCATGAGCACAGTAACTCTTAAAAAGGAAAACATTTAATTGGGATGGCTCACTTACAGTTTCAGAGGTTCAGTCTACTATCATGGTGGGGAGCATGGCAACATGCAGGCAGACATGGTGCTGGAGGAATAGCTGAGAGTCCTACATCTTGTAGGTAACAGGAAGCTGACTGATTGTCACACTGAGTGAAGCTTGAGAAAAGAGACTTCAAAGCCCGCCCCCTCAGTGACACACTTCCTACTTCACATCTACTCCAGGACCACAAGACCACACCTACTAATAGTGCCACTCCCTTTGGGGATCATTTTCTTTCAAACCGCCACAAAGGCATTTTCCCTTTTATCTATAGAGGCTATGTTCCTAGACTCCCAGTGGATCCTTGAAATCATAGATAATGCTAAACATGGTGTGTATAGTGTTCGCTCATATACGTACATTAATATTTCTTAAAGGCATCATTTTTGACTTAAAGGAAGAACTTTATGGCTTCTCTTTGATACAACCCCACTTCCCAAACTATCATTTTTGAACTTTAAGGCTATTTATCAAGTAAAATGAAGGTTGTTTGAACAAAAGCTCTGATTCTGTGTCAGTTGACTTGTATTAGTCAGTGATGGATGGTGGGTAGCATATACACTTCAGATACACAGGACAGGAATGTGAATCAACCTGGGCAGGACAGAGTGAGATTTCATGGCACCACTCAATGTAGAGTACAATTTAACATGTATGAGTTATTTATTTCTGGAATTTCCTATTTAATATTTTTAGATTTGTGTTGGACACATATAACTGATATCACAGAAAATGGAGCTAAGGGTAGTGCCTTCTATATTGCATGTCCTTTTGATTGAAGCTAATCTTTTACCTTCCAACATACTTGGATATCTGTCTATGAAATTATTTAATACCTGCCTTTTTGTGCTAATATCCTCATTCAGTCAAATTATAATCTTCTCATATTCAATGTTTTTGGTCTCTGTTTCTACCTTCTATTCCCTTTCCATAGCATGGTGCTAGGCAATACTGGGTGCTTAGTATACACTCATTAAAAAGCTTAGCATTTGATTCTGAAGCTAAATGTGGGTAGAAGAAAGGATGCTAATGGAAACTGGTCTCCAGTGGAAGATGGATTGAGAAAGAATTGTGATTGGTTTACTATACACTGAGCACTGAGTGAGGAATAACTTCATTCTCATAAANAAACCTGTGAAGTATATAGGTAGTTTCTATTTTAGAGATGACAAAATAAGGCTTAGAGAGGTTTAGGAGCTTACTAAGGATTACACAAGGATTCACTCTAACTCCAAAGCCTTGACATTTTTCTTTCAGTTGTTAGACCTGTCCTGCCCCTACTTACTGCAGACTATATGATTCATAAAATCNGAGAAAAGAAGAAATTGTCCTAAAAATTGATCAGTATGATACCATTTTGGAAATGGGTGCAATCATTTATGAACATAGAATAGAAAATAATTGGGAATATTATAGTATTTCAGTCTGCATAAAACAAAAGACATCTTGTCTTAACTCCAAAGTTAACTTAACTTAAGCCAATGGCAATTTATTGAATAACTAATAGGTATAAAACACAGTGCTAGATGCTACAGGGAAGTGGTCCTCAGCCTGCCTAAACTGCCACCCTTTAATACAGTTCCTCATGTTGTGGTGACCCCCAACCATAAAATTACTTTCATTGCTACTTCATAGCTGCAATTTTTGCTACTGCTATGAATTGTAATGTAAATACTTGATATGCAGGATATCTGATGTGTGACCACTCCAATGGGGTCAGGACCCACAGATTGAGAACTGCTGATGTAGGGGATACAAGAGGAACAGAGAGATGTCCCTTAAAGAGAAGGGAAGACAGGCATACAAGTAGACAGAGAGACCAAAGCATGGTGTGTCTACAGAGACATCCAGAGAAAGTGTGTTTGTCCAGAAAGATCATGGTAGATAACCAGAGGGCAGTGGCAATTTGGGTTGCCTTGACCAACAACAGAATTCTGGCAGGACGGGGTCCTGGGAGGCTGAAGATGGCAGTTGTCAGACAGGTGACAAAGTCAAGAACCAAGAAAAAGAGGTGAGATCAATTCAGGTGGGAGATGGTGGTGTCTTGAGCTTAGGCAGGTCAAGGTCATATGTCAGAGAATCCTTGAAAGCATTTTTTTTCTCAACAAAATTTAAAGCCCTCCTATGCAGAGATTACACATATGTAAACTAGAACTTTTTCTAAGGCGTTTTGGGAGATGACATGATTTTGAAAGCACNGTCTCTCTTATCCCTTTTCTTTGCTGACACCCATAAAAGACATGTTTAAGCACTGTTATCTGCTGGGCCTGGCAACAGTGACTCCAGAAATCCTAGCTATTGGATTTGGAGGCGGGGCTGGAGAAATGTCTTCTGGCTGCATTTGCATATTGGCTTTACAGACTCTATCTTCATTATTTAGGTACCTTGCCAGGGAAGATGATGGATAATAAAATGTCCAACATTCTTTATTGTCTTTCTCTCANTCTTATAACAAACCTTGGGTACCACCTGCAGCTCCATGAGCCAACATACTGACAGTTCTAGTGTCCCCAGAGCTTGGTGCTTTCCCCTAACAGAATGGTTTTTCTCAGTCACCTGTTTATCCTGTATCATCCTGGGTGGGAACCAAGGTTCCTCCCTCCTGCCCGCCTTCAGTATCTCCTCTTTTCAGCTGTAGACTGAGGAAGATATGGCAGGAGAGATACAGGCTCTGTTAGCTTCTTCCATCAGAGACAATCACTTCTGCTCCTTTCCCATTGGTGAGAGTAAGGGGCCGCAGGGCACGCCCACCCTGTGGAGGGGTGTCCAGCCANGAGTGCTGTTTGTGGTTGGAGAAAGTATAGCTCAGAGAGTTTAACCGATCAGGTCCAGGGCAGAACCAACAGCGTTAACTGTACGCTTGCAGCCTTTGTTTTGGAGAGAGGATCTCACATGGTAGCCCAGGTTAACCTGGGACTCATGGCGGAGGCCTGGCTGGTCTTGCACTCACAGCCATCCAGCTGCCTCAGCCTCAAGGGTGTGGGATTACAGTTGTTAGTTTACAGGTGTTAGTTACCATATTCGGCTCCAACCCTTTTTCCCAGTGATCTGTTGTTGTGGGAGGAAGAAGAAGGAGACACTAGATGAAAGTCTGGGTACTTGCTCTGTGTGTGTGTACTCCTAGGCTGCAGTAGGAAGGCTCCCTTCACTCCCAGGTCTACCGTGTTTCCAGATGATCTCCAGGAGGCAAAAGAGCAGAGCCACAGAGGCCAAGCATCCTCAGTAAAGATGTCTCACCACACATCTGTTCACATTGGGCACATCCATTTGACTCTAGACAGATNGGTGACATGGTTCTACTTTTAACTGTCTTTACAGAACGTCTCCTCTATAATTTTGTTTTGTTTTTGTTTTTCAAGACAGGGTTTCCTTGGCTGTCCTGGAACTTGCTCTGTAGACCAACCAGGCTGGCTTCGAACTAACTCTGCCTGCCTCAGCCTCCTGAGTGCTGGGATTAAAGGCCTGTGCCACCATCATCAGGCTCCTCTATAATTCTATACCCTCTTTGTCCTTTGTATCCATGGTAGACATTGGGGGGTGCTATGCCCTGCTCCCTACTTTGGACGCAGTGCATTCTCACACCGCTGCTTCTGCAGCTCAGTTTCACCCTTTGTGGATAACCATTCTGAGCCTGGGGGAGCATCTTCCCCCAGGGACTCTTGGGAAACTATGTTCCTTTCCCCCTCAGAGGTGCTTTGTAGCAGAGATCTGCAGAAACAGAACATAAAGCTAGCCCTCCTTCCCTTGGTCCATTTTCCAGGGCCTGTGGAAGTGGCTAAACACACTCCTGTTCTCCCTCTCTCCCTTCTCCCCACATTCTATTCCTAGGAAGCCANCTCNAAGACAGAACCCAGGGAGGAAATTCTTTTAATCACTTTCCTCCACTCTTGGAGGACACGGGAAACAGCTGGGCCTTCTTGGCAAGCACTGTGTCATTGGAAGACTCCCTTTCCGCCTTCTGTTCTCCAGCCGAACAACTATTCCATTAAACTATAGTTTGTGGTTTAATTTTTACCATCCACACTCCTGTCCAGGACACCCGAGTGAAGTCACTTAGCAAGAATGGGACACTGGAAAGGTTAGCTCACCACTAGCCACAAGGAAGAGGAAGGTTGGCCATTCCAAACTCCTTTCCTGTTTTTATGTCAAGGAGTCACCACAATTCTGTGGGAGGAAATTTTATCTATTATTTTCTACGAGGAATCATGAGTACATAATGCTTAAGCNGCTTCCTAAGTCCATAGAGCAAGCTTAGCATAAAANTGCCATAGCAAAGAATAAAAAGACAGATTCTGGGCTGACTCCAGGCAGTCACTCCTATCCTGCTGTCTAACCCTGAACAGATCTTTTTATGATATATCAGTGAGGAAATGCATTTGGCTGACATTTAGAAATGCCCCAGATGATGTTTTGAACACTCAAGACTCTATTCTGTCACTAAAAAAGGAGGTCGGGGAGGAAGCTGCTTAGGATTGGTGGATCAGTGGGCAGCTTCACCACCATCAGAGACTTCTCGTCCAATGGGCTGTGATCCCTGTTTTCTTGGTTTGACACGATCACTGGAGCCCTAGCCATCCTAAGTTAGCTCCAGACAATGAGAAGGAGGATGAAAAGAAGAAAGGCCTGCTCCCCCCTCAGAAGGAGGTTTTCCCATTTTTTTATAAAGCACCTCACTCTATGTCCCATTGGCCAGACATACAGCAACATCTAGGGGCCAAAAAGGTGCAAGTCTCAGAATGGTTCACTTGCTTAATGATAGTCTCAAATTGCTTATGTCTAAGTTCTTGTTCTTTATTTGGTATTATTTTCAGGAAAGATTTATTGAGCATAACTGTGTTCCATTCACTCTTCAGGGCATAAAGATGACTAAAAGCAGGGGATAGATGTAGGTTAGAATAACCACAAGGATTGGAGAGAAGGCTCAGCTGTTAAGAGCATTTGCTACTCGTTCAAAGGACCTGTGTCAGTTCCTAGCACCTGTGTTGGGTGGCTCACAACTGCCTGTAACTCCAGCTCCAGGGGATCTGATACTTTCTTCCGGACTCCATGGACACCTGCACTCANACGTATACACATAAATAAAAATGAAACAAAATAAAAAGAATCACGAGGGGCCTGAGGCATAGTCAGCTTCTTTCAATGGCTGATGCATCTTGCATCAGCTTCATCCCTAACTCATTGAGAGCGGTGGGGCACTACAGTCAGAGGCAAACAAAAAGGATGGAAACTGATGAAAACCGCAGCCCAAGGAGGGCAAAGCATCTATAGCTGACACATTGTGAAAACATGCATATTCCATTTATTTGTAAATAAAGTAGCTGTTCCCTACTTGTTTCCNAAGGGGAAAAAATATGCTCCTCCCCTTCATAATCGAAACAAGGGCAAAAATCACTAAACAGAGGATCAGAAGAGAGAGTAGGTTGAAAGGATTGCTTCTTGGCTGGCTAAGGTAAAAAGGGTGGTTATGGGACCCGTCACTGTGACTGCCCAGGAGAAGAGCCAAGGCAATTCCAAAGGAGAGACATGTTCCTTCATTATCAAGGAACTCAGATTTATCAGGGCAGGTCTGTTTCAGTGACATCAACCCATAAAACACATGGTACATAATAATAGTTTGGGGCACCAAGTGAGAATATTTATTTATAATATCAATCCTGGAAAAGTCTAGAATCAAAATTTTAAGTACCACATTTTGCTGATTTAAGATATCGTTAATAATAGATATGCCATTATTTTATGTATGGTAATGATAGGGAAATCTCTGCCCAATAAATTATGATGACTTCCCATAGGCCATGAGCAGCATTTTAACTTTAAAGATGCTAAAATGCAAAAAAAAAAAAAAAAGGAAAAAAGTATACCCATGATATATGGTTACCCTTCTGTGAATACATTTCTTCGGAGAAATGAAGTGATANATTATAGGATGGGTGAATTTAGCACTTCACTAGGGGGTGAATTTAGCACTTCAATTTCCTGACCCTTCCCAGTATTCCTTCTATCAGCCACTTAGCCATTCTTTCTCATGAAGTGTTGTAGCAGACTCTTTTACACTGACATGTCCACATCTTTGTGGATTTGGTTTCTGGAAGTCAACTGACTGTCGTCTTAAGTGACATGNCTGTTTCTTCTGAGTTACCATATACAGTAAAAGGAAAATGACTGGAGAGTTTGATTTTTGGCTCAAGTTACAAAATTGTAGGAAGTGGTTGAAAAAACAAAACAAAACAAAACAAAACAAAACAAAACAAAACAAAACAAAACTCCTGTGTTTTGAGACAGGATCTCATGTAGCCTGTGCTGGCCTCAAACCTGCTCTGAAACTAGAGCTTGTCTTGAGCTACTGACCCTCAGGTTTTCTTCAGTTCTCAAGTTCTGGGATTTCAGAAGTGGGTCATATATCTCCAACAGGGGAACCCTACCTGACATGTAACCATTCTGAAAAANCCATTATTAGGACAATGAACGGGAGATTTTATATCCTCATTGGAACCATAACCACACATATTTGCCTCTGCAGTCCTCTCTTATATTTTCCCTTTTGTTTTACTGTTGGTTTTCCAATTATAAGTTCAGATTGCCTTTTCCACTTCTATGCTATTTTGAGCCTTAAAATGTCAATCAGACCCATCAGACAAAAGAAGCTTAAGGAAGGAAGGGTTTATTTTGGCCCACGGTTCTAGGGTACAGCCAGTCCATCATGGTGGAGAAGTCACAGGGGCAGGAGCTTGAGGCAGCTGCATCCAGAGTGGTACACGAGTGTGCTCAGGTCATGTTCTCCTTTTTTTTTCTGTCCGGGACCCCATCCCAGGAAGTGGTGCCACCCACAGTGGGTGGATTAAGATAATCCTTCATGGGATGCCCAGAGACCCATCTCCCAAGTGATTCTGAATCTCAAGGTAACAATTACCATCAACATCACTCCCTTGTTACAGTTTAGGGTCTGACTGAAACATCCCTTCCATATGTTGACAATTCAGTGGAGCAAGTCCAGTGGGAGGGTTTAGGGAAGCCATCAGACCACGAGGCCTCTGATATCATTCATGGATGGACCCATCGATGAGTTTATGATTTGATGTGCTATTGGGAGGTGACGGGAATTGAGGTGGGGGTATCTAGTTGAAAGGACTAGAGCCTTGAGAGAATGCCCTTAGGGATATTTCTTGTTTCTGACTCACCTTTCTCCCTGTGCTACCTAGCCCTCAGGTGAGCCATTTTCCTCTGCTGTGCCTGTGCCTTCCCCTGGGATGCCTGTCTCTCGACGACTCTAAAAGCAGCCCAGCCATCTGACCCTGGACTGTGAGCCAGAATGAAGTTTTGTTCCTTTGAGTTGCTCATCTCAGGCTGATGCCAAGCCCATCACTTCTCTAGACACGCTCATGGCCTGAACTGTGCCAAGTCAAACCCTTGTGTTCTTTGATGTCACTGATATATTGATCAACATGGATCTCTCACTCCTCTGAGATACTCAGAGCCTGAACTTCCTGGACCCCACACTTCCTTGGCCCTTCTCTTGTTGGATGGTACTTGATTTCCTTTCTACATTGTTCAGTTTCTCCTGTATTTAAATGGCTCTTGCCCATCTTCTTCTCTCCTCTCTCCCTGAGTGGTCTCATTCTCTCCCATGGTTTCAGATAGGCCAACCAAAGACAGATGGCTCTCAAAACTCTAGTCTTCATCTAAAATTCCTGAGTCCTATCTAACTGCCTCTAACCACACAGAAGTCCCATATGCCATTACCGTGTTCACATCAACATGTGTAAAGTTGAGCTGATCACCTGCCTCTCCAACCGATAATTCCTGTATTTCTTGATTTAGTGAATGGCGCCATCATTCACCCAACCTAGAAACAACCCCCAACATACAGTTCGGTCATCCCAAATCATCCCAACATTCCTAAACCTACGCCTGATGACTCCTTCTCAGCACTACCATGACTCTCCCTTCCAATATCTTTTACCAAAATTATTACAATCATTTCCAAACTATTTTGATGGCCATCTTGTTCCTCCTCAACTAGTTCCAGAGAGTGATTGTTTCTGTAGTTCCAACATTACCAAAATTGGTCCACTTAAGCCCACCAACAGCTGTCACTGTTGTTAAGGTAAAATCAAACTCCTTGTCATAGTTAAGTCAGTCTGTTAAAGGAATGGCATTTGGTTCTGCAGCTAGATCTTTCACCAGTTCATTTCTAGACCTGGCTCCACCTTCTAGACCTGGCTCCACCTTCTAGAACTGGCCCAATCATCATACTCACTTTGATGCTGCAACCCCTGAAAAATGCTGCTGTATTTCATCTCATGCCTTCAGAGGACCACTCCCCACCCAACCACTTCACATCCCTATAACTTCATCTGAGAAACTGCTTAACCAGCTGAGATATCATTTCCTCCTGGAGAAGTCCTCCCTGATGTCCTTGCCCCCATCCCAGGTCAGACACAGCCTTTCCCATGGACACCCTCGCTGCGCTCTCCTTTGTTATGGAGTCTGTCAAATCTCTTCCACCTTAGCTCAGAGAACAGGCCTTGTTTAACCCTGATGTTCCTGGTTCCCAGAAAAGTGCCTGATGTATATAATATGCACTCAATGCATGGTGGTGGTAAGTTACTCTCTTTGGCTCCTACTGTGGTGTCTTAGTCACTGTTCTATTGCTGTGAAAAGACACGATGACCATGGCAAATCTTATTAAAGAAAATGTGTAATTGGGGCTGGCTTGTTCAAAGGTTTAGTCCATTATCATCATGGTGGGAAGCATGGTGACCCTCAGGTAGACATGGTGCTGGAGAAGTAGCTGAGAGTTCTACATCTGAACCTGCAGGCAGCAGGAAGAGAGAGTAACATTGGGCCTGGCTTGAGCTTCTAAAACCTCAAAGCCCCACCTCTAGTGACACACTCCAACAAGGCCACACCTACTCCAACAAGATCACATCTTCTAATGTCATTCCCTAAATATTCAAATATGAGACTGTGGGGACACTCTTATTCAAATCACCACAGATGGATTACCTTCTCTTGAAGCTCTGAAATGAAACTATCCAGCCCAAACAAAGGAACTTGAAGGTTATTGTCTTGCCCATCAGATCTTCTTAGTTGGCTGCCTCCTCACCTATCTCCCTGTCTTGCTCCCAAATCAAAATAACCCCATTGGGGTGTTCATAACCAACTTACTCAATATTTGACCATTGCTGTGGGATGATTTTCTGTACTCTGTGAATATGTATTACTCTCATTGGTTAATAATAAATTGTTGGCCTATAGCAAGGCAGGATAAAGTTAGGCAGGACAATCAAACTGAGGACTGGGATGAAGAATGATGGAGTCAGGAGAGATGCCAGTGAGCTGCCCAAGAAGCAAGATGCCAGGGGACCTGTAAATTCATGGGCCATGTGGCAATACATAGATTAATAGAAATGGGTTAATTTAAAAGTAAGAGCTAGTTAATAATAAGCCTGAGCTACTGGCCAAGTATTTTGTAATTAATATAAGATTTTTGTGTGTTTATTTATGACCAAGTAGTCGGGACAGAAAAACTCCACCTCTGTTTACAGATCATCCTTTGTATGTAGAAGTCATTTAATGCTGATAACAACCCCATAGGTAGGTGTCATCATGTCCCTGCTTAACAGATGAGGGAATTGAAGAACAGCTGTTTGTCCAAAGTGTTTGATAATACTCATAATTCAACCAAATAGACAGAAAGCAGTTTTATGCTTGGGAATGCTTAAGAACCAGAAATTATCCAGAGGCTTAGAAGTTGACGTGCTGGCTGTATTTGGTTTGTAAATAACATGCAGGGGAACTCATATTTCTGGGCCCTTTGGGTATCTCAATGTTTCACATTACAGGGAATTACTGAATTACTAATGTGTGGACCAAAGTGCTGTGAGTAGGATGGGATGTTCAGAACAGGCAGGTGTCAACATTTAAGGTCAATTGGCAGGGAAACCAGCTGCACTGTCCTCTCACAGCTGCCTTTGCCAACATATAACATACCTTTGCCATCACTTGTCCTACTCATCTCCATCACTTGTCCAGAAGAAACAAAACAGAGGCACAGCCAGAAACCTCATCTTTCTACCCACTTCTTATACTGTTCTTACACTGTTCCACATTCTTCTTTGCTTATCCTGACCCACAGCCACCATGTGGGCAACCTAGGACTTCCAGAAGAATTTGATTTGTGCTCAAAAGAGTAGGCTCCATTTACTGAGCACTTACTGTATTCTAGCCACAATAGTTACTTTATAGTTATTGCATTCAGTCCTCACAAATACCCTATTGAAGTAGATGTGTTTCATTTCAGACACTGGGAACCCAAGCTGTAGACAAAATGAGTTGTGCAATATCTGTGTGATCTTGTTGCTGATTTAAGAAATCACCACAAAGTTAGTGGGTTAACATAAAACCAATTTATTCCTAGAGATCTAGAAGCCAGATAGTCAAAGTCAGCCTCAGTGGGCTAAAGTCAAGCAAAAGGAGGAGAGACCACCAGCCCACATTTCCCTTAGAAGGTGTGTTAGCAGAGTGGTTAGAGCAGAGCCTGGACCTGGGCTGCCCTAACAAGAGAGGCACAGCTACACATCCTCAATAGGGCAGTGGGAAACAGAGAAAAAAACATGTGTCCAGTGTAGTCCCATTGGGAAGAGGAACACATAGAGAGATCTAGTGGACACCTAAGTCCACACAAGAGGTTGAGGGTTAACTAAATGGCAAGTTAACTAAATGCACAACTAAGCTGCCCCTGGTTGATGTGTGATCTTGTTCATCATTAACCCATTCCTGACTCATCATTGTTTCAACTCTAGTCTCTCTTATGAGGTGGTCAGACAAGATAGTAGAATTGTGTGAAATCGGGAGCTGGAGAGATGGCTCAGAGGTTAAGAGCACTGGCTGCTCTTCCAGAGGTCCTGAGTTCAATTTCCAGCAACCACATGGTGGCTCACAACCATCTATGATGAGATCTGGTGCCCTCTTCTGGCCTATAGGCATACATGCAGGCAGAACCCTGTATACATAAATCTTAAAAAAATAAAATAAAATAAAAATAAAGAATTGTGTGAAATCTCTTCCAGGGAGCTAAGTACCTCCTCTACTTGGCACTATGCTTCAGCCCATTCCTTTTCCCAGTATGAGGCTCCTAGGGAAGTCTAATTCCTTGGGGACCATCAGTAGATGGGTGACACTGTCTCCCTCTTAGACTATCTTTATTCATGCCAGGCTGGCTAAAGGCATGTCCCCCAAGGACCCAACTTCCTTCTAGAAGGCTTTACCTCTTAAAGGTTCTACCATTTCCTAGTGGTGGCACTGTCTGAAGTCCAAGCCTTTAATATGCCAGCCTTTGGGAGGCACTTACCCCAACACAAACGTCTCTAGGCGGTCCTAAGTGTTCAGCTTTGAGACCTGGCTCCGTATGCTAGAGAAATCTGGCTGTCAAATCCTTTGAACATGAAACAATGTGAGTCTAGAAAGGAAAGACAGACGCTACGAAAATGAAAGCTGGGTCAGCGTCCTTCCTGACGTCTGTCCATCCTGACGTCTTCCTGACCATCCTTTTCCAAACTGTACGACCTTGACCTTGGTGAAGTTGCTTGGCTTCTCTGCTCTCAAGTTCTTTTTAGATAATCAGACCTCCCAAGTGTTGTACAAGGACTAACAATAGGATCATGAATGAAAAGCCTTTGGCTGCATGCTGATAGGTAGCCGACAGAGGGCACTGTAGCCTTCTTTGCACCCTACCCTACCCTTCGAGAATGGAGCCAGCTCAGCCTCTGCTAAGAATAGAATTCCCTTGGCTCTTGTTTCCCAGCACAGCGAGATTAGATNTGCTTGCTTCTTGGTTGTCTGCCTTTTGCTTCCTTTAAGGTGCTTTTTTATGTTTAATTTTTTTTTTAACTTAACATTTCTACACCCGGTGTGTCTTCCCGCGGCGTTTGATCACGCCGAGTCCAGGAGGCAGATGCGGGGGCTTCTGATCTCGGGTTTGCTTTCGGAGGCCAGGATATTAGTAGGGTTTCTTGGTTGATGCCAAGCAATCTAGCTGTAATTTGGGAAAAAAAAATAGTGAAGAAGTCCTTGGAAGGAAACTGTTTACAGTATGTGGTTGGGGGTGGGAAGTGAGAAGGTTCCTCTGGGCTGAGGCTAACAAGAAGAAATCTAAAACATGGAGGCGGCAGAGAAATATTTCTGAAGGAAAGGCTTCCCAGGGATGGAAAGAAACAGAAGGCTCTGGCTGCGGTCATTTCTGTTGTCCATCTGAGGGTGTGGATGGTGCTCTGTGCTTCTCTCTTCCTCCTTCGATTCTTCTAATTCTTGAAGGCATTAGGAAGGGCAGAGAAGAGAGAGAGAGATGATTCAGCATTTGGATTGAAGCAGGAGGGCTTGGCCCAGGCAGCTCTGCCTCAGACTGCTGGGCCAGATTAATAGCGTTAATGGAAACTGTTCCAATTGAAATAGGGAGCAGGGCTCTGGCAAGGTCACTTTCCATCAGGGACTGCCAAAGCTGATGTCACTGGGAACTTGCATTTGATTTCTCCCCTTCATTTTGTAATTTTTTTTAAAGGTGCAGGATGATGGAATGATCTGCTGTCTTTGTTTGCCAAAACTCTGCCTCCATCATTCGTTCAAGAGGACGCTTCCTTTTCATCAAATATATTGTATTACCCAATTTAGTTTCTAAAAGTTATTTGCATGTCCCAGATCATGCTAATGAGTCAGCAGGCACCCACTATGGTTCATCACTGGGTTAGGTAATGAGGCAGGAGAACCAAGGATACCCAGGTGTGGTGCCTGTCATCGTAATGAACAAGGAGTGTGAGAGTCACATGCATAGATTAATACAAGGAAGATGATTCTTAGGAGCTCTCAGACTAGTGGGGGCAAGCAAAGCCTTGAGTGGTCTGGGAAGACTGCATGGAGGAGGTGAGCTGTGAGGAGGATGGGTAAGCACGTGCATTCCAGAAGGGAAAGAAGAGGAGAAGGGCCTGGGGTGATGAAAACAAAAATAGTCAACTGAACAAATAATACTGTAAATGGGCTGTCCGTTGGGGTGTCCTGACCCCCAGGTATGTTGATAACCTTGGTGCAAACATGTATATCCCAAGCCTTCTCAAAGCTTACCTCTTAGGGAAAGGNGAAATGCTTTCTCAAGATCACCTGAGGCATCTTGCCTATAGCATCCCTGTTCCAACTTAGTTCTAGGGGCCACTGGGACACCCGCTGTAAGGGTGACCCTAAGCTNCCTCTTTGCACTTACAGCACTTGGCTCTCAGTGTGAGCATGTCCTTCCTTGCAGTAAAGGCTCTGGTAATGGCTAGTTGCTGCTAGTATCCTTAGACTTCCTCTGACCTCTTCTCCTGCTGCATCCTCATCGCATTCCAATGGTCTCTGGAGCATCCATGTGTCCNCAAGGCTTATTGTCTCCTGAGTGGATGGAGAAACGCCCAGCTGAAATGTTAGGATTGGTTAGCCATCTGGCAGGTCTATTATCTGAACTAAATAGATGGCAGGCTGAGGGTGCAGAAACTCCCAGTTCCCATCTGGTGTGTGGAAATATCTAAATCCTGCATCAAGAACTTCAGAGCCCGCTTGCCCCTAGGACGGACTGTCCTCTGGACCTGTGCTGGACACCGATGAGATCAGTGTCACAGGTGTGATAGCTCATTTGGCTCTGGTGATGGATTGGCTGGGGGAGAAAGGTTGAAGTGCAGCCATAAAAGCAGTGAGTCCCCAGTTTTGTGGCATTTATCAAAAGTATCAAGAGATGCCAAGGGTGAATGTTCTGTCGGAATAGGAATCACAGGGAAAGAACATTAGGAATTCATCTCTGTATTAAAGATGTCTCTTCAGAAGGGCCACACGTGACGATTCATATCACCTATTCAAAATTTTGATATGTGGCCTACCCCAGCTGTTCTTGTGGATTGAATGTGCCATTCAGGCATTGGGGGGAGTCAAACATTGTAATTCCAGTCCATCGTGTATATTAGAGATGAAGAAGAGTCTGGGAACACTGTCTAGTCTCTATTTTATCAAACAACTCTAGGATAAGTGGCCCCAAACCTTGTTGCACCCAGGAGTGTCTTNGTTGTGGAGGTGGGCTAGATTGGGCTGATATTAGGTCCAGAGTTCGATATTTTCTTTGGAAACCAGGGCGANCTCTTAGAAGGAGGTACACAAGCCACACAATGGTATACAATGGAAGGTGCCTGGGATTATGGTCTATGCATTTGCATGTAATTAATATTGTAACCTGTGACTTACTACATCTTATTTCACCTAAGTTCTCTAATGTGGTCTTCCTGAAACCTTTGTGATAGGTAGGGACAGGTGGTACAATCTTATAATCAAAGACTATAGTTCAGGGAGGTTGTGATTTGTGATTCACATGGAGTAGACACCTGTGTATTCAGACCCCCAGGGCGGGGGTGTCTGATGGGCCTTGCACTACTCTACTCCCTCTACCTCAACCCTGCCTTTGATTTTGTTTTCTCCTCTTAGCTCTNCTTCAGCCAATTGCTATTCTGGACACATTTCTACCTCAGAGCTCAGGGCACCCTTCCACCCTCCAAATCCTCCGTCCTTTAGGCTTTTGCTCAAATATCTCCTTGCCAAGAACACATCCTGTGATGGGCAAGCTTCCGCTTGACTGAGTTGAGAGAAGCCTGGGAGCTGCACCTCTGGGGGTGTTTGTGAGGACATTTCCTGAGAGGTTTACTGGGGGAAGGAGGACCTACCTTGGAAGTGGGTGTCATCATCCCATGGACTTGGAAGTCTCAAATGGAATAAGAAGGAGAAAAATGAGGAGGCCAACTGAATGCCAGCACTCATCTCTCTGCTTCCTGTCTGTGGTTGCAATGTGACCATCCCGAAATACTCTTGCCTCTGCGTCTTCACCAGTGTGATGCACTGTATCCTCAAACTGTGAGCCAAAACAAACTCCTCCCTCCTTAGATTGCTTCTTGTCAGATATTTGGGTACAACAAGGAGACAGTAACTAATACACCTCCTAAGGTCACCCATTAAAAGCTGCAGCTCCCTGAACATATTCCCTACTTTTATCTTATTTGACTATCTGATATATGCTTGATAGTTATCCATAGGCTATTATATCTAATTTGTATCTGTATCTATTCTCATATATCCATCAAGGTTTTTTTTTAAAGGGTAGGAAAATGCAGGTAACATTTATCAACGGTTTTTCAGCACACAGCTCAGTGAAATTCAGTAGATTCACAACAATGGACAATGGTTACCACCCTTCTCTGAACCTCATTTTGTTTTGCAGAATGGAAACTCTGAATCCATAAGACAATAACCTTTTCCTCCTCCCCCTGCCCAGTCTCCAGAAGGCTTCATTCCACTCACTCTCTGTCCCTGAGAATTTGACTGTTTATATTAAATGGAATAATCCAATATTTGTCTTCTGGGGACTGGCTTATCTTGCTTGGCATACTGTNCTCAATTTTCTCCCACATGGGTCAGACTTTGTGTGTGTGTGGCTGAATAANGCTGCATCATACACATGCACTAGTTTTGCTCATCTATTCATCCCTTGAGGGACTGGGTTGCTTCCACTCTTTGGTGGTTGTGAGTAATGCTGCTGTAGGCACNGGCATACACACATCTCCTCAAGATCCTGCTTTTAAAGCTCTTGGGTGCACATTCGGAAGTGGAATGCTTGGATATGTGGTAATTCTGTGTTCGGTTTTTGAGGAGCTGCCATTTTGTTCTCCACAGCAGCGGGAACATTTCGTGTCCCGATAGTGCGCACAAGCTCCCATTTCCCCTCATCCTCATCAGCCCTCGTTATCCATTTCTTCATCAGCAATTGCCCTGATGGCTGTGATACCATAGATCTTTACAGTTCTAGTTTGCTTTTCTCTGGTGATTAGTGGGATTGAATATGTTTTTCTGTACTTGTGAGTATTTGCATATCTTCTATGAAGAATTGTCGAAACCAGTGGTTCTCAACCTTCCAAAGGCTGCAACCCTTTAATACAGTTCCTCATGTTATGGTGACCTCCAACCATAAAATTATTTTTGTTGCTATTTTATAACTCTAATTTTGCTACTGTTGTGAATCATAATGTAAATATTTTAGGAAATAGGGGTTTGCCAAAGGGGCTGTGACCCACAGGTTGAGAACCAGTGGAGCCAGTGGTAAAGCCCTTTGCCCGTTTTCAGGTTTTTGTTTGTTTGTTTGTTTGTTTGTTTGTTTGTTTGTTTTGGGTTGGCTTAGTTGTGGTAGGTAGTCTTATGTCAACCTGACACAAGCTAGAGTTATCTGAACGGAGGGAACCTCAATTGAGAAAATGCCTCCATAAGTTCCAGCTGTAAACTGGCAGTGGCTCATGCCATTAATCCTAGGAGGCAGAGGCAGGTGGATCTCTGTGAGTTCCAGGATAGCCAAGGCTATACAAAGAAACCCTGTTTTAAAAAAAAAAATCCAGCTGTAAGGCATTTTTCAATTAGTCATTGAAAGGGGAGAGCCCAGCCCACGTGGGTGGTGCCATCCCTGGGCTGGCGGCCCTAGGTTCTATAAAAAAGCAGGCTGAGCAAGTCAGTAAGCAGCACTCCTCCATGGCCTCTGCATCAGCTTCTGCCTCCAGGATCCTGCCCTGCTTGAGTTCCTGCCCTGACTTCCTTCAGTGATGAGCAGCCATATGAAAGTGTAAGCCAAATACATCCTATCTTTCTCAATTTCTTTTTGGTCATGGTGTTTCATCACAGCAATAGAAACCCTGAGACAAGAGGTGATTAAAACTAATGTGAAAAATAAGCTTTTTAAAATTCTTATTGTGTGAGTCAAGTAGGCCATTTCCAGAAAAGTATAGGTAAAGAGTAGAAGACATCTGGTGGCACTTAGTGTGAGGATACACATGCTTGGTTGCCACAATTTCATGTCTGGAAGAATCAGAAAAAAATGGAAGCTGATGGCAGCAGCTTATGTGATTAAAAAGGGCATGGCAGCAGCAGTGTTTGCAATTGCCCCAAAGTAGAAATAATCCAAATGTCTGTTAACAGAAGAGGGATAAAGTAACCAGGGTGTGTTCAAACACGGACTTCTGTATAGCAATGAAAGTCAACCAGGCCTGTGTCAGGCTCCAACAGGTAAAGAACCTTACACGATCTGATGTTCAACAAGAGACCGGGCATATAAAATTAAAAATTGTATAAATTCTACTCATGAGAGTTGTCTTAGTTTGGGTTACTATTGCTGTGACAAGATACCATGACCACAGCAACTCTTATAAAGGAAAACATTTAATGGGGTGACTTAGAGTTCAGACATGGCAGCATGCAGACAAATGTGGTGCTGGAGAAAGAGCTGCTCTATCTTGATCCTGCAGGTTACAGGAAGTAGTCTGTCTCATTGGGTGTGGCTTGAGCATATATGAGACCTCAAAGCCCACCTCCACAGTGACATACTTCCTCCAGAAGGCCACACCTACTCCAACAAGGCCACACCTACTCCAACAAGGTCACACCCACTCCAATAAGGCCACACCCACTCCAATAACGCCACACCTCCTCATAGTGCCACTCCTTATGAGCTCATGGGGGCCAATTACATTCAA
This sequence comes from Neotoma lepida, assembly GCA_001675575.1. Classification (NCBI taxonomy): domain Eukaryota; kingdom Metazoa; phylum Chordata; class Mammalia; order Rodentia; family Cricetidae; genus Neotoma; species Neotoma lepida. The sequence continues at coordinate 1,041,743 of LZPO01096522.1, forward strand.
ACTACCACCAAAGTTAAAAATAGACAACAGTTATTGTTGTTTCCTGAACTCATGCATAATTGGGTAAGAAGAGTATTTTAGAAAGGAGTGAGGCAATGAACGCTGTGACATTGAGGACAGTGGTCCCCCTGGAGTAGGGGATGCTCTCATGATCATGAAGAGACTGAGATGGACTTCTTTCACTGTGGGTTCAGGATTTACACACATTTCTGTCCATTTCTAAGGCTTCACAAGCACAAAAAGTGAAATATAAATCCACTTGCCCCTCACTTCAAGCCCAGGAGATTGGAAAGACAAGCTTCCCTGTCAGCCAGCAAACACTGCTTGGGGTGAGTTCTGGAAAGGTCCTATAGACAGATGTGGCCACCTAGATTTGGGATTGGGAGAGCACACATTGCCCATACAGCCACGGAGGGAGCTGGTGCCAGAGCCTAGGGATGGGAAAGACACCTCAGAACAGCCAACACTGTGGGGCGGCAGCCATATGTGCTTTCTGTCTTCTTCCTGGTACCTCCCCTCCAGTCCTCATTTCTCCCACACTTGGACTTCTCTACAGACTGTCTTTTGGCCAGTGATATCGTCATTGTGGACTTTCCCCTCAGGCGCTGCTCAGGGATGAGCTAATTTCTTAAACAAGCTTGTGCCACAGGATCCCGAAGCTGGCCAGCTACCCAAACTCCCATGTCCTCTAGGTACCTTGTAACAGGACTATGAAGATGTGGTGTCATGTGGCAAAGGAGCAGTTCTCATGGAAGTCATACCTTTTTCTGGTTGACAGGAGAGATTTCAGGTACACTCACTAAGGTTACCTCGTTTCTCCAGGCCTCCCTGGAATGGGTCCAACTCCCACGTCAATCCTGATGTAACACTGAAGTGACTTTTCAAGAGCACAGAAAACATGAAAGTTGCAGCAGAGACTCCCTGGTGACTCTGGAAGCACCAATTCCCACAGGCATGGATGTGCCCTATGAGGAAGCAGCCCAGCCAATAGACTTGTAGTACGGGTCCTGGATGCTCATTTTNCAGGGGATGAGCCCAAGCATGCTGACGTGGTTCATTCCTGTTCAGCTTACAGTAGCAAAACAGGGCTCACGTCTTAGTGGTCTAAGACTCAGACCAGCGAACAACAGCTGCAGGGCGTATTGCACCAATTTTGTATAGTCCCTTGGGCTAATAATTTTCTTAAGATTTTAAAGAGTTGTAACACACACACACACACACACACACACACACACACACTAAAAATAAGCCAGGCGATGGTGGTGCATGCCCTTAATCCCAGCACTTGGGAGGCAGAAGCAGGTAGATCTCTGAGTTCAAGGTCAGCCTGGGCTACTGAGTGAGTTCCAGAGCAGCCTGTCTTAATGCCCCCCCCAAATAAATAAAATACAATAAAATTAATAGAAAAGAGTGTTGTGGAGTGGTCTTTTTGTTCTCTGTGAGGATGTATCACTCTGGTTGATTTGATAGGGAGCTGAATGACCAATAGCTAGGCAGGATTTCCAGGCATAGAGGATGCTGGGAAGAAGAAAGAGTCATGAGGATACATGGAGGAAGCATGATATGTAGGAGATGAGGTAACAAGCCATGAGCCACCTGGCAGCATGTAAATTAATAGAAATGGGTTAATTTATGTTATAAGAACTAGTTAGAAACAAGCCTAAGCTAAGGCTGAGCTTTCATAATTAATAATAAGTCTCCNAGTGATTATTTGGGAGCTGGCTGGCGGGACAGAGAAAGACTCNCTACAAAAGAGTGTNCAANAAAGAACCTATGTAGACTGCAATATCTGGCCTTTTGCTAAACACAATTTGCCCATTATTTGACTTGCCTTTAGAGAGGGAAATCCACCTTATACACATTTCACCTTGATTTGTTTGAACCCATGGATCTCCAGTTTTAATGGTCCTGGCAGATCAATAGCTCATTCTGATTCTTCTGGCAGTGCTCAAGTGTTGATAATGGGTTTTAAAAATTACTTTATTTTACTTTTTTTTTGTGTGTGTGTGTGTGTGTCTGGCAGATCAATAGCTCATTCTGATTCTTCTGGCAGTGCTCAAGTGTTGATAATGGGTTTTAAAAATTACTTTATTTTACTTTTTTTTTGTGTGTGTGTGTGTGTGTGTGTGTGTGTGTGTGTGTGTGTGTGTCCACGGAGGCCAGAAGGGGATGTAAGATCCCTTGGCACTGGAATTACAAGTGTTTGTAACTACCCAATGCGGGCACTGGGATTCAAACTCTGGTCCTCTGCTGGAGCAGGAACGGCTGAGCCACCTTTCAGCTGTGATAATGGGTTCCCCAGAGAACCTGAGTGGCATCCGTGCCCTAGATGAAGAGGAAAAATAGAGTCTCTAGCTTCATTTCCTTTGTTCTGATTAGTTTCTGGGTTCATGGACAGTTTTCTAGAAAGATTTTCTAGAAGCCTAATCACTGAAGGAAAGAGTAGTTTGTAAAATAAGTCTATGACTTTAGCGTCTTAATTCTTTCTCAAATGGGTAAACTATGAGGAATTTAAAACACAGTTCCTCTCCAGAATCACATTTCTAGGAAGGCCAACCATTCAGACCCCAGAACCTTAGTCTGAATTTAAAGAGAGTGGTCCATAGAGATGTAGTTGTTCTTTACTCAAAGGAGGAAAGAGTGAGGATACACACTCAGGCCTTGATCGAGCCTCACTGTTCTGTAAGGGAATATTATCAGCAGTGACAAGTGACAGCAGAGAAACAGATAGTAGTCCAAGACAGACAGGCTGACAGGGCAGTTTGAGACCACACAGTGTGGGAACCACCATCCCCACATGTCCTAGGAACATCGGGGTATAGAATTCCATAAGAAACTTAGGATAATTTTAGTCAAGAAAGGGGATCAGTTCATGTCTTATAACCTCCATGATAAAAGGCAAAATTTAAAACAAAGAATATATCTTTCATTCTCAATGGAGTGCCAACTTAAACAATGGAACCGTTATGAATAAATGATTCTCTTCACCTAAGCCTGAAAGAGACCTTGTTTGCATGACTTCTACCATGCACTCACATAGTTTCACGCACATGCCGGGATGTGCACACACACTACCAAACATTCTCATGGTCTATAACTCAGGACCACTAATGTTACCAAATGCTTCGATGCATCAGCTACTGCATTAAGAGCTTTGTTTACATTTTACTTGTTTCATTTTCACCACAAACTTACAAAATAGGCATTAAGACCACCCACATTTCATACATAAAATATTGCTCTGGATCACACAGTCCAGCGGTGGTGAAAGTTGGATTCAAATCCAGATAGGCACCCCCTTAAGCCACCAAGCTAGAGAGGCTGTTGTTGCAAGGGGCTTTTGGAGAAAACCCAAGGGGGTCAGGGAGCCAAGTACCTCACCAGATATTTTATCCTCTTCTCAGGTGGAGGGCTTGGTGATTGCACCACACACCTCAACCACAGCCTGTACTGGCAAAGACACTGGGAAATACCAACAATGCGGCAGATCCTGTGCTTTATAGACTGCCCATGTGGAAACTTCGGCATTTTATTTAAGGCACGCTCCTCTGTCTTCTGAACTGGTGTAAGTCAGCCTCTGAGGTATTGGTTACATCTGCTGTCGGGTTGCACATAATTTTAAATACAATTTCATGCTACAGTAGGCAGTCGCAATGACTCCCACGGTTAGCACATGTGCTTTGCTTTGCTTCATTCTGTTTTGCCTATTTTTAGTCTTACTTTACTGAAATCCTATTTCGGGCACACTACTTAAGCCCCCACGTTCTTTTGGATTAGAGTAGAAACAAGCATTGTAAATATTTGGTGATTAACATAAACCTCATTTATCAATGACTGACTTTTATATTAGTAAAACACAATGGCACNTACCCAGCATTAAAATTACACTGAGCTTCCTATGATCTCGTCCAATTACTCAAATGGCCCTTGGAAGCTTTATGTACTTCTAGGATATCATTATGAGTATCAGTTCTCAGTAACCTGTGGATGTGCAGAAATAACTGATAAAGATTTCCAGTTGCTAGAGATAATGAAGTTGGTAATAAAATGGTGGACATTTGCATATTGATTCACTCATAAAAGATTAATGAGTGCTTCCTCTACTACGGAGGCAGAAAGTCTTATTTTAAGGCCACATAAAGGTTGAATGTTTTTCCCCAAGACTCATGTTTTGAAGTCNTAAGCACCCACACCATGGAAGGTTTATTATTTTCCTCGTTGCTATGGCTATATACCTGATGACAACAGCTTAAGAAAGGTTTATTTTGGCTTAGAACAGTGTTTCTCAACCTGTGGGTCACAACCCCTTTGGAGCCACATGTCAGATATTTACATTACGATCACATTCATAACAGTAGCAAAATTACAGTTACAAAGCAGCAACGGAAATAATTTTATGGTCGGGCTCAGCACAACATGAGGAACTGTATTAAAGGGTCGCAGCATTAGGAAGGTTGAGAACCATTGGCTTACAGTCTGAGAGGACACAGTCCATCCTGGTGGAGCAGTCATTTCAGGAGCTGGTGACATTTCCTTCACACCCAGGAAGCAAAGACAATGCTGGTGTCTGTTTCAGTTTCTTCTCTTTGTTCACTCTGGGACTGCAGCCCATAGAGTGATGCTGCCTTCACGTAAGTATTTTGGGGATTTTTTTTTTAAGTAACAGAATGAGAGAAAGGATTCCAGATCTCAGAAATGGGGGGAGAGTGACTTTGATCTCTTGGCTTTTCCATTTCTCAGCAAAGGAAGCAAGGTTCTCAGCTCATTAGCATCATGGTCACTCCATTTCCAAATGACTTATGAAGCTGGAACCTATAGTTTCTGCAGAAACCAGAATTTTCCTTCTTCTGCATGAATGGGGCATGGGAACACCCTCACCTGTACCCAGGACCGGCAAAGTGGGATTCTAGAAAGGGAAGCTGTGGCTTGGCTAGGAAATGTCCCCCAAGGCTCATGTGCTGAAGAGTTGGTCCCAGACAGTGGCTCTGTTGAGAAGTGACTGGATTGTGCAGACCCCAACTTCATGCAGACTCTCCTAATCCATGAATGGGCCAGGAGCTGAATGAACTGTTGGGAATGGGAGAAACTGTGGAAGGTGTGTTCTGACAGAAGTAGACCGTTGGGGACGTGCCTTTGAAGGGTCTATTTTGTCCCTGGACCCTTCTCCTGTCTGTCTCTGCTTCCAACAAGATGAGCGGCCTCCTCTCTCACTTGCTTGCGTTACTACGATGTTCTTCCTCAACACAGGCCCATGGCAAAGGTGCTGGCTGACCACGAAGCCTCTGAATCCAGGAGCCAAGAAGAATCCTTCTTCAAGTTGTAATATTTTTACATTTGTTTGATTATTTGTTTATTGTGTATGTGTGAGTGTGATGTGTGAGGATGTGCCACTGTATGTGTGTGTGTATGTGTGTGTGTGTATGTGTGTGTGTGTGTGTGTGTGTGTGTGTGTGTGTGTGTGTGTGTGTGCTCACATGCACACCAAGTTGATTCTCTCTATCCACCATGTAAGTTTGTGAGTCCTTGGGGTTGAACTCAGCTTTTCAAGATTGGTATCTTTTATCCACTAAGACATCCTGTTGACTTTTTCTTAAGTATTTTGTCATGGTGAAGGAAAAAAAAAAGTGACCCATGCAAGGGCTAAGGATTCTAACTGGAGGTCAGAAAAGCCAGTCTGAAGTGGTTTCTTCAGGCTCTGCTGTGGAAAGGCCCAGGGAAGGGAAATGGCTTCTTAGACTCACTGGCTCATCCTGCTGGACGCTATCATCAGGACCATTACAGATAAACACCCCAGCTCCTGACAAAAGCTCAAGACACTGAAGGGTTACAGAGCCTACTGAATTCACAAACTTCTTACCTCCAGCATCTCAGGGCATAAGGAAACAAGATGGGATCCAAAAGGCACAGGCAGGCACATAGATGGGTGGATCCTGTGGGTGAGCAAAGGAGACCTTCAAGGCTGTACTGGAAGTGACAGAGACAGGCCTTGGTGTCCAATATCTCATTGGTTTTAATTATACATTTATCTATTTGCGTTTTGTATGTTGGTCTTTCCCCACTGGATCACAAGCCTTGTGTCTTTTTATTCAGTGATTACTATAAAGCACAGCAGGGAGTATATTCTTAATTCCTTCTGGATGAGGTTTGTAGGGTGTTAGGGCAGATGCTGGCTCCACCGCAGAGGAAAAAAATGGCCTCGGGGCAAGGGAGTTCACCAGGCTGCCCACAGGCAACCAGCCAGTTAGAGGAAAGCCTGAACTAACTAGACTCTCAACTCTAGGAAGCCATGGAAAACCACCTGTACAGGCAGCATATGTCCTCACGCTCTGCCTAAGGAGGAGATTGCCACGAGTCAAGGCAGAGTCAAAGGAGCAATAGATCTGAGACCCAGGGATTCTGCAGGTCTACATTTGGTCACACGTCTCTCCTCTAAGTAGACTCCTGTATCCCTCCTGTATTCCCACCATCTGCACATCTAGAGGTACAGCATTCCTCATTAGGCAAAAGGGACACCATCTCTCCTGCACCTTACACTGATGTCAACATCTGCTTACTCCCTTTGCAGTCTGACTTCAGCCATCCTGACGGCTCTTTTTCTCATCCCTCAGCTAATCATGCCCACCCTTGCCTCTTCCACGTCCATCTTTCTCTCTGGTCTCCTTAAAAGCCAGATAAGGGCTTTTAAAGTATTATGTCATATTATGTCAGTCTTCTGTTCAAACCCTTGCATGATTCTCTTCTCATTTAGAGGAAAATTCAAAGTTGTCTATGACATGAGCTCATGTCCTCTGGTCCCTCCTCTCTCTACCTACCCTGTCCCTCTGGACCTGGTTTTCTTTGCTGCAACCTCACTGGCCTCTTTGTCACTCTTTGAACACACCACACATGCTCCTACCTCTGGGACACTCTAGGCTGTCCTGCAGACCCCCTTTTCCTCAATGTCCTTTATCCTGTCCCCTCACTCCTTCCAGGTCTATGAAATGTCACTGCATCTCTGTTCTCTGGCCAGCGCTTTTGCTCAGTCTGCCTTCTTGTTCTCCAGAGCACTTNATCCTTGCCTAGAGACAGTACCAGAGACACACTTCTATGCTGCTGTTTCTCTCTGTGTGTATCTGCCTGTGTGTATGTGTGTGTGTGTGTGTGTGCTGTCTCTTATACACATCTAGATGTGTATAAGAGACAGGTTTATTTGCTGACCGCCTATATTCCTTGTGTTAGGTTGCCGAACACCTGTAACAAAGAGCACAGACTCAGTGGCTTAAGCAAACTGTTCTGCCTACTGGAAATATAAGGGCAAGCTGTTGATAGGGTCTGGACGTGATGCTATGGGACTGTAACCTCAATGCTCCAGAGGCAGAGACAGGGAGACCACAGAACTAAGGTAACCTGGGTTACATAGTGAGATCCTGTATCAAAAACAAACGGACAAACAAAACCCAAAAGATGTTGGTTGGGTTGAGTCCCTGAAGGGTTGTGAGAGAGTAGTTTTCTGAAGCCTCCCTCCTGGGTTTGTACACATGCCTGTCTTCGTGTGTCCTCACCCTGTCTCTCAGCTATGGATATTTCTGTCCAAACTTCTGTTTATAAGGCCNATGCTGAACTAGAGAGCATGCTCCAATGAATTCATTTTTACTTAATTACCTAGATAACTGCTCAGTCTCCGAATAAGGTAGCCCACNNGGATGGTTAATATAGATTATCAGCTTGACAGGGTCTAGGATCCCTGAGGAAACATCCTGTGGGAATGTGCATGTGAGACTTTCTNGATTTCTCTGGGCCTGTCACTGGGGGCCACTTTTNGATCATATCCTAGGCAGGGCTAGCAGGACTCAGAGGAAGGTCTAGGAAAGGCTGGCTGTGGCAGACACTGNTGACTGCTTGTCATGCAGCCACTGTCTCATACCTTCTCCCAGCCAATGGAGTCTCTTCCCATCACAGGGGCAGGAAATGCNGGCTCTCACTGCCTGCTCTGGCAACACTGGTGAGTTATGCTTGAAGAGAACTCTGCTGTAGGCTTCTGGGCAAGATAAAACCAAGGGAAATAAGTGCATCTGAGGAAACTCCACACCTCATTCTTCCTAGCAATTTCTTATTTTTTTTGTCAAGGCAGGATATATGAAGCTTTGGCAGCCATCTTGCATAAATGAGGAAGAGTCTCAAGAGAGTCTGAGAGAGACCCTGATGGTTGAACCACTGACTCAACTCCCTTGACTACTGTTACGTGAGGAAAAGAGACGTCTATAGTTTTAGCCCATTTCCACCTCTTACACACAATGGGAAGCCCNTTAGCAATACATCTATACTCACTCCCATCTCTTCCTCCCNTTCTAGCTCCCCTCTGGAAGGAACTGGAGACCACCGTGCAGCTGTTTAGTGATGCCCAGGGATCTTAAACAAGATGCAAGACCTGTCATTTCTGGGGTGGGTTTTAGGTTGTTTGTTGTGGAATATTCCTTTACACTGTGTGAAGATGTGTCNCTGTGATTGGTTTAATAAAAAGATGAATGGCCAATAGCTAGGCAGGATTTCCAGGCACAGAGGATGCTGGGGAGAAGAAAAGGGAGTCACCAGGCAGACAGAGAGGAAGCAGGATGGGGAGTACAGAGTACAGGGAACCAAGCCACATAGAACTTAGATTTAAAAATAAGGGTTAATTTAAGAGCTAGTTAGGAGCAAGCCTAAGCTATCGGCTGAGCTTTCNTAATTAATAATGTNGCCATGTCATTATTGGGGAGCTGATGGTCCCGATGAAAAAGTCTGACTACAGTTGTTTGTCTGAGATCCTTCCAAAACAGTCTGATGCATTCCCCTTGCTCTGGTGTATTTTTAAGAGTGTTTGAAAATGTTCTCNGATGGTCAGTTATTGGGCTGCTTTGTGCTTTCCTTTCTCAGAGAGAAAAGGCTCAAGTGTGAGTGTTGCTGGAGAGAAGAGTGAAAACACAGCTTGCAAACTCACGATGAGAGGGTGAGTGGCCAGCACCATGGTCTGGATTTGGGAGGGCAGAAGTGCAGGATGCCCAGCGAGGAAAACAGGATCCCGAGGTGGAGAGAAGACCCAGGAGTAAGAAGCTGACTGCTCTGCATGCTGTCTGCTCNTGCACACAGCACCCACTTCCAATTCTCCCAGCTGTCATTCTGCTTTGTTCCNACCCTTCTCTGCTGCCTGCCTCTATCCACCGCCCTCCATCCATCTTCTACCCCCAAAGTGACAGTAATCACCACTTAGTCCAGGAGCCTAAGGCTCCCTCCTTTGGCCTTTGTCTGAAGACAGACAACTCCTTGCTTTTTGAACATTCTCAGCTCTCAAGACTGGCCATGGCCTGAGGTAAAGTCACAACATCATTTCACCCATACTGTTTCCTCTTTCTCTATACTTGTTCATTGTCTCCATAGCTCAAAGGTGTTTTGAGTGCACCCCAACCCCCACACTTCTGTTTCACCTGTCTCCTACAAGTCACAGACATGGTCAGTTAGCTCAGCTCTGAAATAATGTCTTGAAGTGCATAGATGCGTCTTGATGTAAATTATCCGGGTTCATTATCTGAAGAAAGCAGGTTGCCCTGTGAGCATGCTAGAATAATGAGCAATGTGCCTGCAGCTGCAGGGTCTATCCTTGGGAAGTGAAGGCAGGTATAGAATGACTCCTGCACTTCTAGAGTAGCACTGAGACCTCAGACAGACAGACAGAGACAAGGTTCTGGCCTATCTCCTGAGATAAGGAGATAAGAGAGATAAGAGATAAGGAGATAAGNAGATAAGATTGGAACTTTGACAGTGGAAGGACTGATCCTTGCCTAGAGACAGTACCAGAGACACACTTCTATGCTGCTGTTTCTCTCTGTGTGTATCTGCCTGTGTGTATGTGTGTGTGTGTGTGTGTGTGTGTGTGTAATATGTGTGCAGATGCACGAGCACAGGTGTGTTCATGCTTATGGAGGCCCAAAGTTGATTTAGGGTGTCTTCCTCCATCGCTCTCCTTTTAATTTACTATTTCAATCCNAGACAAATGTAGCACTCTCTGATTGGCTAGTCTAGTTACCCAGCTTGCCCCCAGGATCTACCTCTGCCTCCTTTGGAATGGATTATGCCTGCTTGACTTCTATATGGGTTCTGTGGATCCATCTTTGGTCTCACTCATGCTTGTTTGGCAAGCATTTTATCCACGGAGCCATCTCCCGAGATCTCCATCCTTCTTACTCTTGCCTGGCAGACCTGATCCCGAGGCAGCTATTTGGACTCATGAAGGAAAGAAATGGGGCACAGTGCTAGGGAACACTTGTCTGGGGAGGCAGAGAGACTGGAATTTAGATGGCTGTTCTGATTTCTGAGCACTGGGAACCTTGGTCNGGGGGAGATGGGAGCTCTCTGAGGAAGGGCACCAGTGCAGGGAGGGAAATGCTGTGACNTCATTCAGCAGGGAGGGTGGAAACAGCGTTGGGAGAACTGAGGAGATGAACTCTTGAACAGGGTATATGAACTCAGCAGTGTGAAGCTAAAGCAAGCAAAAAGCACATCTGTTCACTCATACTTCCTTATTTCTGGGCCACTGGTGGAAGGAGCCCCCCACATTTAGGGTGGGTCTTCTCACTACAGATAACCTAACCAAGAATATACTTCATGGGTATGTCCAGGGGGCTTGACTCATGGCTGATTCCAGATCTTGTCCAGTTGACGATCAATATTGACCACCCCAGTGTTCACAGAAGGCTTTGGACTATCAGAAGAAGATTATAAATGAAGACTAGATGTGACTGGATTTGGTTCCTGGGTTTATCTCATCGCCCAGGTAGGATCTTACTCACTTGTAGACTAACTGTAGCCTAATGCGGCTGTATCTAAAATCCTTCCACAATTCTGCACAGCAGTTTGTACTATAACTGCAATTAAATAAGACATTCTATACTATACTTTTTGCTGGAATGTCTGGTGAGTGGGGGGTGGTAGCTACTATTTAGAAGGGCATTTAAAAGGCTTCCTTGTCTATTCTGGTCAGAAGTAAAAATAGACATAGCAGATGTTCAGCAAAAACAAAGCTGATGTGTTTCTAAGTGGACTTGAGTTGGTGGGTGAATCGGAGCAGCATGAGGAGACTCCTGGGACCAGCTATTAGATGAAATTGCTTTGGTCAGAAAGGTTGGCGCTTCCTTTAGGTTTCTCGAGCCAGATGTCTCCTTTTCAGAACTGCATGGTGAAGTGATTTTGCATTTGGGGCCTACAGGAACTTTATTTGATTACGCAGCAGCTTGCAGACTTTTCCGAAATCCTAGCACTTTTTTGCCTCCGTTCTCTTCACCCTCACCAGAGCCGGCGAGGCAGAGAGAAGGTACAATCCTGCCCATCTCACAGATGGAGAAATCCAGGCCCAGAACAGCTCAGGGATGTGTCCAGATACTGCTGCCAGTAAGCCAGAGCCTAGAAAAGAAGGCAGTCTGCCTGTGCCTTGGGAACTTCATCCTGTGTGTTTAGTAAAGGCACTCAGGGACTGATTCTCTCTCTCTCTCTCTCTCTCTCTCTCTCTCTCTCTCTTTTTGTTTTTTTTGAGACAGGGTTTCTCTGTGTAGCTTTGGTGCCTTTCCTGGAACTCACTCGGTAGCCCAGGCTGGCCTCGAACTCACAGAGATCC
>LZPO01096522.1:1081412-1092293 GCA_001675575.1 Neotoma lepida
TCTGTCTGTCTGTCTGTCTGTCTCTCTCTCTCATGATCCTTGTCCATTAGTGCTTCTAATTTTTATGTTTCACATATTAAAAAATTATGGTAAAGCATACATCATGTAAATTTTACTGTCAACCATTTTGAATGCACAATAAAATAGCATAAATATACTCAACACTGTTGAGCAGCCATTACTGCTGTCTCTATCTAGGGCTTGATCTGTCCCATGTATTTTGCAATTAGTTTCGCCACAGCAAGGCCGAAGACCACATTTTATTGCTAGCCTCAGTAGAGGTTTAGACTTGAGAGNGTACTTGCAATTTTTGGTAGCTGCTAGAGATTTGTGACCCTGGGAAAAGAGAATTTTGCAGTAAATCATAGAACTCATCAGAAAGAAAAAAAGAAAAAAGAAACAATAATATGAACAGCTGGTACTTAGCTTAAGAGATTTTTGGAAGCATGACTCTATATTCTTTTAAAAAATTATTTTTAGGCAATGCCATAATTCATTACATGCATATAATGCATTCTGATTATTCTCTCCACCCCCACCCTCTCTTACCTCCTTCCCTCCCCTGGCTCCTTCTCNTCTTTCCTATAATCTCTTTCCCACATTCATGTCTTTTTATTTTGTTTGCAACCCACTGAGTTTGGCCAGGCCATCTGTGTGACCACAGGTTTATCATTATTCATTGGTGCCTGATAGACTCAGCAGCAGGTACATAACTGAAGGTAATGGCTCCCCTCATTCCCAGACTCTATTGGTAGGCAATAGTCAGCAGTTAAGGGCGAAGAGACCTGTGAGCCCTTTCCCAGCCATGGCTGACTCTTGATAGGCCTGAAGACTCCGTATTTTTCTGTGACTGGATTAACTTTGTAAATGCTGTTTTTAAAAACAAGAAAAATTGAATCAGAAGAGAAATGTCAAGAACTATCTTGGAATTTTAGGGTAGAACTGATAAAATTTATGGACTAGTGTAAGACAAGACCTATTAGGCCAGAAAAGACGTTGAGGATGCTTGTCAAGGGTGAGAACTGTAGCAAATTTTGTCAATGACAAGAAAGTTAGGGTTGAACTAAAGCATTTCTTGCTCCAGGCCCTGTTCCAACAGGCTAGTTACTGACGCTCAGTGTGACATCTCGTGAGACCACGCTGAGAGAGACTTCATAGAGGGAGATGCCATCTGTCACTTCTTAAGGGCAATTTATCTAGCTTTTAGAGTGCAGGTTACTGACGGAGGTCTATTCTGTTTAAATGCTGCCACTGCCCCCAGCAAAAGGCATATTCCTGAAACTGATGGAGTTGGGAAATTACCCATGTGGAGTGAGTGAGTCGTCATGCCCCTGGAGGACGTCATGTCCTTCACAGTGGCTTGTTCTTTCAGACAGTCTGACATTTTAGGACATCCCTACATCCCTGACATTTTAGAATAGCAGTGCACATGGTTTCTGGGTGTTTCAGCCTGGAGCATCAGAGGACTCTATGATCCAGTTATGGTGACTGTANAAGCCACTTCCCAAAGCACAGCATGTTTGAGAGCGGTAGGCACTAACAACTATAGTAGCTACCCCCTTATCTGTGGCTTTGCTCCCCGATGTTTCTGTTACCTCAATCCAACTTTAGTATAAAAAAATGTCAAATGACATTTGGAAATTTGACAAAAGGAAATTTGTCAAATGGAAATTTCTGAAAGCAAGAAATTGATAATTTTTTTTTATTTATCTATGTAACTTTCTCTTTTTATCTATTCATTTGTGTACATGTATGTGTTGTATTCATGTGTGTGCAAATTGTCTACGGAGGTCAGAAGTCAATGTTGGGTGTCTTCCTTTTCCCCCCACTTTATTTGTTAACTTATTTTTGAGACAGGGTCTTTCACTGAACCTAGAGCTCACCAATTGGCTAGACTGGCTGGCCACTGAATCCCTGGGTCCTCCTATTTCTGCCTTCCAGTTCTGGACACTGTCATGCTTGNTTTTTTNCANGAGTGGTGTGGATCTGAACTGGGTCNTCTTGCTTAGGCAGTGAACANTTTATCCACTGAGCCATTTTCCAACCCCAANCCACAAATTATAAATTGCAGTGTTGGGCAGTACAGTGAAATCTCATACCAGTAAGCCCTGTTGTATTGGGAACATGAACCATCCTTTGGTCCAGTGTATCCATGCTATATGCGCACTACTGCATGCTATTCATTGAGTCGCGCTCTCAGTTATCAATCAGATCAGCTGTCACAGTATTGCCATAATTGTGTCCAAGAAACCCTTCTTCTATTTAACAAGGCCCCAAAGTACAAAGTGAAGGAGGTAAAGAACCAGCCCACCTCCATCTTAGGCTTAAAAGCCATCTTACAGTAAAGACTAACTAGTTTCATTCTTGTTATGATTAAACCTCTACTTCTCAAGGATTGGGATATGCCTTACCTGTAAACAGCTTTACTACAAATGGCTCTGTACTTCCTGCTCCAGGAATGGCAATCATGTCTTTGTTTCAAAAAGTTGTTTATAACCATCTTGCAACCCTACCTTTGTTCAAAAGGTTCTNTGATCACTTGTGACTACCTGTTGTTATGACTACCTTGTTATGACCACATTGCCATCGTGTCTTTATTTCAGGAGAGTCTAACTTGTTATGCTTATGTTCTGCTCCTGTAACCCCACCTATTTTGCCAACTAAATCTCCCATTTGGAAACCCTCTACCCCTAAGCTAAAAAAGCTTCCTCACATCCAATGCTGACCTNTTGAACCCTCACTTAAGGGGGAGGCAGTCTTTAATGAATAAAAAAAAAAAACTTGGTTTAATTAATTGCTTGCTTTAGTGAATTTGGCCATGATGATTTGGGTCAGTGGTCTGGCTCCTCTCATCTTTGGGGCTAACAGAGGAAGCAGAGGTGGACCATGGAAGGACAGATTTTCTTGGTGTTATGGGGCAACACAGCAGGACACGTAGAAGAAACAATGGTCCAGGTGTTGTTCTGTACAGGGCAGAGAATGATCCATGACAGCTATGCTTTTGGCTTTGAATGAGTAAGTTAATAAGTATATTACAAGCAAAAGTAAAAGGACAAATAGCAAGTGACAGAAACAGTGAGAGACGGAAAAGTACCAGACAGGAGTCTATAGCAGCCAGCACAGAGGACTNNGGCAGTCTGACNGAGAAAAAGCAAGGTAACGTCGTCCCATTGGGGCTTATAAGCATCTAAGCAAAAATCAACTAGGAACGTTGGGGTAGTCAGCTGGAGTTTCTGATGGAGTTTTCTCTTGATGGGNGAGCATCTGGCTTCCCTTTCCCACCACATCCATGCTTCTATCATGGGATAAATAACAGAAATGTCTGTTGGAAATGGTTTTTCTTCTAGCTGTTCTCAAGGATGTAATATTTTTAATATTCTTAGCTGCCTGTTTTTTTTTTCTCTTCCTGTCACAAAGCCAGGGGGACAAGCCTGACCCAGGACAGGGCAGGGAGAGGAGGAAAGTGTCAGAGGAATCAAGGGAAGGCCTCTTTGCTTCCACAGTCGATGTTCAACAAGCCTAAACAGCACGTGAAACTTACCAATACAATTCCTATTACTGGTATATAGTATTCATTACCANCTGCAGCTTTTCTCATCCAACTGAGGATTTTGAAGCATAAATCTCCAAGATAAGGNGGAGCTACCATGTATGAGGACAACAGTCATAAGCTAGAATTGTCCTGGGTTCACCATGACNTCTAAACAGAGAGGATGCTGCTTATATCTATTTAGTGACATGTGTTCGATGTTNCAGGGGACTGCTGAGGAGATGGAATGGTAAGAGTTTCANGTGAATGACTGTCACTAGCATCATTCATATTCTCTCACTGAACAGGAGCCCCCTCAGTCTTCCTNGCTGCTGACAGCTTAGTCTAGGTTAGATCCAGCACCCAGCGTCTACAGGGGTTTGATACAAAAGTTCTCAAAATACACTGTAATTATATGGAATCTAGCCATCCAGCCTTGCTAGGGGGTAAGTCTGGTTCATATCCCAGTAGCTTTATAAATTACTANGTATCATGGACTTTTAGGAGACTCTTCCCATATTCAAATCCAAGACCCATAAATCTCCCAGTGCTGAGGATAAATGGGATTCGCCAAACCNAGCTCGGGGTTTTCAAATGCTCAAAACCAGTGGTCCATCCCTACAAGCAGCATGTGAGAAGATAATTCAGTTTCATTCTGCCCGCGCTTACAAGTTGCCTGTGGTAGTCGCACCCAACAACGTGATGCTCTAAAGTTTAACTGCGTGGTTTCAAATCCTGCCTCTGCCATTTGCTAGCTAGCCATCTTTGGATAGGCTGTTGATTTCTCCAGGCTTCAGTTTTCCTTTTGTAAAACTTGAGTTAACACTTATTCAGGAGGATGCAGTGAAGGCACTGAGAGCAGAGGTGGGCTGACGTGAGCCCCGTCAATGGCACTGCTCGTGGTGAAGGCACCCAGTTGGCTGTAGAGCTACAGAGAGGAGGGCGTGGCTCCCAAGCTTCCTATTAGATCTTGGTTCCATATCCCTCCCACACTCCCACATTGGTCCTCCACATCAAAGGCATACTTTTCATTGGCCATCATGCTCCTCCATCTTTCCTACTCAGGGGAAGGAAGAAAAAAAACAACCCTCGCTTTCCTTTCCTCTCTGGTTCCCTGTGCGGGACCCTGAAAACTAGAATGACAGAGGACAGGTGAGATGACTTGGAGGAGGCAGCATGCACATAGGAGGAGAAACTGATTAGCATCTGAGAGGGGAGCACATCTTGGGTTTGTGCAGCATCCTAACGAAGAACAACAAATTTGCAGAGATGACAGAACAAAGGAAGTAGACACCTGCCTTTATGGGTGGGAAAATGTAACTCAAGAGAAGGGTCATCCAATGATATCTGCTGTGCGCTTTCTTCTGGGGCCATCTCCAGGCTGACAAAGAGTCTANCAAGAGGGGAGGCCAGAGAATTCCTTTGCTTCTTCTCACTTGCCTTCAGTTCAAAATAATCCTTTTGCCAGAGTGGCATGTTTTAGGGAGTCATACTGTGAGCTCTTTTAATCTCTNTCTTATCAGTGGAGTTTATTCCTGGGAATGTAGCTCAGTTGGTAGAATATTTACCCAGCNTNCAGGAAGCCCTGGGTTTGAGCTCCAGCAACAGCATAAACCGGGCACAGTGGTGCAATCCTGTAATCCCAGAATTGGGAGGCGGAGGCAGAAAGATCAAGAGTTCAAGGTCATCCTCAGTTACATAGCAATTTGGGGCCAACCTGGACTACATGAGACCCTGTTCTCAAAACACAAAAAAAGAGTTTTGTTTTGTTTTTTTCACAGCACTTTTAGATTTAAGTAAAATATGAATCAGTTGACCNTAGAGAGTTGTCAGCTTCCTGGCCTACAGTTTTCCCTGTAGTTCACATCTTGTAGTATACATGTCAGTGTGAACAAACCAATGATACAACTCACAGTTTATTCGGGCTATCTTAGTGTTTATGCAACATTCCTTTTCTAATCTAGGGTCACATCTATGACACTGTGTTACATTTAGTTATCCTGTCTCCTTTGAGTCCTCTTGGCTGTGACAGGTACTCAGACTTTCCTGTCTCTGATGACCTTGATAGTTGAGGAATACCAGTCAGGTACGTTGTGAGATGTTCCACTATTTGGGTTTGTCCGCTGTAGTTTTTGGTGTTTATGCTGTATAGATTTGGGGGCAGAAAGTCACAGAGGTNNAGNGCCTNTTTTTCACATCCACTGAGGGGACAAACCATCAGCATGACTTATGGTTCCTCAGGTTGATTCTGATCAGCTGGCTGAGGCAGTAGCCATCAGAGTTCTCTACTGTGAATTCACTCCTTTGCCNTACCCCTCCCACACTGCACTCTTGGAAAGAGGTCACTACGAACAGCCACATATTAAACCAGGGTANCCTTTCTGCCTTCTTTCTGGAGGCAGAAGAGAGAATGCCCTTTATTTTATCTCTATATTTTTAGTACAGTTTGGAGATCATATGATTAATGANCAGTGGTTAGCAAGACATGATGACATCTCAGGACAAGGACAAGGCCACAGCTGGAGCACAAAAACGTCCATGTGGAGATAGGCTGGGTTTCTCCCACGATGGCCNAGACAGTCAAATGAAATCACAATAACAAGGTGAGAGGAAGCTAGGGATATGAATTGTATTAGGGGTGAGCAACTTTGGACCGCTGGCCTGATGATACATACAGCGGTTCTTGTTATCATCTGAACTTACTTTTTAAACTGAGGCCAGAAGTAAGAGTGCCAATATAATTATCATTCATTTGTTATTGGAGGGGATTCTTTCAAAAAAAAGCTCTTAGTTAAGTTGAGGAGGATTAGGAAAAAAGAGAACACGTTCAGACATTTTTAAAGAACTCATTTAACTGCTTCCTAATTAATTAGTCTGCTTTNNGAGAGCAAACTGCTGTCTAATTGCTAGGGGGAAATTACTCTTAAAGAGACGACCCAAAGTGTCTACAGCAAAACGTGATTTTCTCGCTCGTATCCAGAAAGACCTAAGCTGTTTAACACAGGNGGACAACTTCATTGACAAAGCGAGTTCCCATCATCTGCCTNCTAAGAGCTGATTCTATTTTCAACTTGTTTCTTTACGGGAAGTGTTGATGAGGAGAGGAGAAGAACCATCAGGTTGACAGGTCCTTGAATGTAAAACCCTGAGACACCTAGCCAATGACTATTACTATCTAAAAACCCTTCTCATGTGAGCACTGTGCTCAGCCCCCCGGGGTAGGTATCCTAGTGTGGGATAGTGTGAGATAAAATCTCCCATGTGATAAATGCCAAGTTTTATTTAACAAGCGAGCAAGCTGGCATCTGGAGAGAAGTCTGCAGGCAGATCCTTAACTTCCAGGAAATCTGCTGAGGATGTAATGTTGCCATAGCAACAGTTATTGCAGAAACTAAATATGAAGAACATTGCTGGGTTTGCCTCTGCCTATTGTATTTCATCTCTGTTTCCTATAGCACGGAGGGTCTCAAGGTTAAGCCTATGTATAGATACACTCCCACTTAACCAAGGGGCTATAGTCTGATAAACTCGCTATAATTTGAAAAATATCTGAAGTTGGGAATGCAGTTAATATACCCACCTGTCAAATAACATAGCCCAGCAATGTAGTGCATGGCAGAATGTGGGTTTTCCATTCTGCTGATTTAATAGCTGGTGAATTTGTGCCCAAGTTTTGCTGCCCAACATGCCAAGACAGTGTTCTATCATGCATGTCACCAGCCCCTGGGGGAAATCAAAATTCAAAATCTGAAGTATGGTTTCTATTGAACGTGTGCCACTCTGCACCATTACAGTGTCAAAAATCTTAGGTTGAACAACTGTGAGTCAGGGGCCATCCATACTATTATATGCGAATTATCTGTATTATATACTTTATTTACTCATTGCAGTTTTGTATTTTACATTTGTCTCATCCTTGAATTCATGTCACAGCAGAAACCCAAGTCTTTCAGAAGCTTTTGAAATGTTTGTNCAAGGAAATGACTGCCTCTTCTTCTCGGCTGACAATTTCAACATGAGTTGTCTTATTTCTCCAGGAGTGACATGCCTCCACCACAGGCAAACTCACTGACTAAGCTGGAAAGAAAGAGGAAGGCATCGCTGAAACCATTGGAGAGGTCAGAATGATAAGGACATTTTTTTTTGGTCTAATATTTCTCGGAGTGGCATGAGTATTCCTGGCTCTCTAGCCTCTCAGGATAGATGGCAACCTTTTTAGCTCATTTTAGGAGCTAAGTTTGGGTCACTTCAAAAGGAAAAGAATATAGATGTTTCTTCCCTCATCTACATGTTTCTCAGTCTTGTTTTTTAGCTCTGCCTGCTCAGCTGCCCATAGCTTTACTTCCACACAAAATGAATTTGCAGCAGGTGGAACTGAAAATTACTGTCAGGGGAGAATAAATTCTGGTGGGGTTAGGATTAGTACCATTTAATGCTTCCTATAGCTTAAAGATATTTCCTTCTCTTACGACCTGAAATCATGTTTCCTTTGTAGTGTCACAAACATCACACAGTTGCTAAGAAAAGGTTTAANTTCTTTTTGCACCAGTGAAGAATTGGACTCTTGCCCTGTGGACTCTCATTTATTAAAGGGAGGATGAAAGAAATATAAAGCACAAAGTCTCATATACATATTTCATTCCCTTAGAAATCGCTGTTAAAATGAACCTTCTCCCGAGGTAGTTATTTCATTTCTTTTCTTTGATATATTAGAGGAGGTTTAACTGTCTTTCCCAAGTTACAAGCTATTCATTAGGCAAAGTGAAGTGGCCAAAGGTCAGGAAGATTGTGTCTAAAACCGTCTTCATAGCTAAATGATGAAACTTGGCAGGGAGTCCCAGCTGGGGATTGGGAAGGTCAGAGAGAGTGTGTAGTTGTTGCCTTCTCTGTAACATACTTCAAAGCCAGTCTGGGCAGCCTTAGTGTGGTTCCCTAAAGTTTTCATTTAAAAGAGGAAGCCAGGTTCCATGAGATGTCATGTTAAGAACATTGTAAGTAACTCTATTCAGTGCATGAGAATATATGCAGTGTGATTTCAAGAAAAGCNACTGATGTTAGCAAATAATCCTTGATCATGCCTGTCTGAAATCCTGTCAGAGCATATGANAAACTAGGGCATTCTTGAGAAGACATGTAAAATCCAGAAACAAGACTCGGTGCCCAATCCAAGATCCACCAATTACCGATAGCGTGACTTTGGGTAATTTTGGTCTTGTCTATGAACTGAAGACAATAATGATGTCATGTCTCTGTTCTGGGCCCATCTCNTGGTCTTTCTCCACCTCTCCACTTGTTTCCATTTGCTACAGAGGCTGGAAACCGCACTTGCTGGCAGACAGGGACAGTCAGGTGACTGCATCTGGCTAATGAGACNTAAATGGAGATCAGTTGGGGATTCATCAAGAATGTTTGCCTCCTTGTAGAGGGACTGGGCTTCCCAAAGAGAGCTCCTTGCCATCAACTTTTTCCCTTCTCCCTTTGTTATCTGGAATTACATCAGTCATCTTGCTTTCTTGATGAAATAAGCACACACATAAAAGCCAATCTGCTAAGTATGGCAAAAGGGAAAACTGGGTCTGGGAACCTTTCCACTGTGAGACTTGTTAGAGCATAAGAGAATGTGCCGTGTTTTTGGAGTAAGGCACCATCAATGAGATAGTTAGACTCACGGCTAAAAACATTCCATGTATTTTATAAGGATAAAATAAAACAAAGATAAATCCTAGTACAAGACCTGGCTCACAGTAGACAATGGCAAACATTAGTGCTTTTTCTTCCACTCAATACTTTTTGAGGATAAAGGTNCCTTCATAGAGGAGTTCATGAAATGAGTCAAACTGTCGCTCATACTGTTTTTGCTTCTCTCTTCCAGAGGGAAGAAAAAGGGTGTGTAGACTATGCTGAGTTTGTTCTGGAAACANAGAGAACCCTAAGAACTTTCATGTGGTGAAACTTGTGTCTTAGATCATTGTTGAGGTTTTAGGGGATATGTTTGGAACAGAATGGGACGGGGAGAAGGAAAACGGAAGGAAAGTCATGCGTCTTTGAGATAATCTGCCAGAGATGCTGAGCGTTCAAGCGAGGCAGTAATGGCNGACACAGAGACACAAGGAAGGTCAACTTTATTGTGATAAAATAATCAGGACTTAGTGTTTGAACAGAATGGGTGTGAAGGGCAAGGCAGAGAAGAAAGACTAATCCTAACATTCTATGCTGTATGACCATGCTTCAGATAACCAAGGAAAATATATTTATTGTTGATTTAGTTGATTTAGAGAAATGTAGACAAGGATTAAGCCTACNGAACTAGTTGTATACACTAGAAAATGTGTGAATCTGAGCTTCCAGCTTTGAAGAAATCTGGAAGCGATTAGTTTAAACCACAGGAGGGGAAGAGATGAACCACAAAGAGGGTACACGAGTGTATCTGAGTGTGTGGAGAGATAATTTGGGTGGGGCTGTGGTAAAATTTGTACTACAAACTGGATAGCAATGAGATTCAGTCTATACCACAAGAAATGAAAGACTGCTGAAGAAAAACTTAATTATAGATATCTCTACTATTTATGATTAAAAAGTGAAAAAGATGGGTAGTCTACTTGAGAAACTACAAAATGAGCAAAAAAAAACTAAAAATGAAATTGATAAATAAGCTGAGAGCACTGAATCAGAAAATGAAGTAATAGTGAAAAGAATATTAATTTAAAAGGTTCCTTCCTTCCTTCCTTCCTTCCTTCCTTCCTTCCTTTTTTTTAGAGCATTATATTGCCATGTAACCCAGGCTGACCTCAAATTTGTGATCCTCCTGCCTCAGCCTCTGAAGATCTGAGAGTACTGTGTGTGTGTCCATGTGTATGTGCATCTATGTCCACATAAATGCAGAGGCCAAAGGACAGCCTCAGGTGTAGTGTCTTGGACACTTTTTTGGGGGGGATAACAGGCTATCCTACTAGCCTAGAATTCATCATGTAGAGCACTGACTGGCCAGTGAGCCTTAGGAATCCTCTGTCTCCACTTCATCAGCACTGTTATTCCACGCTAAGCCGCCATGTCTGGCTATTTTACATCAGTTCTTGGAATCATACTAAGAGCCTTATGCTCACAGACAAGCACTTTACTGGCCTGGCTAAACACTACTTCTTGNTCAATGATACAGATTTAGAAGTCATACACATGCTTATGAAAAAGAAAGTATAAGGTTGGAATGAATTATGAGACACACACTCATACAAAACATGAAGGATTATAAGAAAGGTAGGCTTACCATGTATTTGAAAACTTATTACTAAACAAAGGATTTCAATATGAATTTAAGTTTGGAAGGTGACCTCAAAAGTAAAAATGTTAAGGGT
>LZPO01096522.1:1107709-1118905 GCA_001675575.1 Neotoma lepida
TAGTCTGCATCTGTTTTCAGCCAAGGCCTGCTCTCTTCTTTGTTTTAATGCTTTAGTTGTCAAACATTTGTTGTAAAACCAATAGAACGAAATTCACTTTACCTCACCATCCATGACACCTGTATCTCTCCTCCCCCAACTGAAATCCGAATTCCATGAAACAATGTTTGTACTTATTACGTACACTCTGGTGCTGTCTTATGTCCTCCCTTGTGTTCACCTGCCTCTCGCCTCTCCTTTTGTATTTCACAGATACTACCTGTGACCTACCAAATTCATTCCACAGTTTCAGAAGGAATCAGGACCTGGAGACTGAAAACTATGTTTTAATTCTGGTCCCCAGTTCTGCCGCTGTTTTCTGAGGCACAACTTTCTTAACTGCTCAGGCCTGCTGTGGGATGTCTTTCTGTATGCTGTGAATATGTGTTGCTCTGATTGGTTGATAAATAAAGCTGCATTGGCCTATGGCAGGGCAGGATAAGGTTAGGCGGTACATTCAGACTGAAGACAAGACAAAGAAAGGTGGAGTCAGAAGAGATGCAGCCNACTGCTGAAGGAGCAACAAGTGTCAGCAGACCGGTAACACCATGGCCATGTGGCAACATACAGATTAATAGAAATGGATTGAGTTAAGTTATAAGAGCTAGTTAGCAAGAAGCCTGACCCATAGGCCATACAGTTGGTAATTAATATAAGCCTCTGAGTGATTATTTTATAAAAGGCTGCAGACCAAGGGTGGGAGAGATTCATCCCGACTGNAGGGCCAGGCAGGACNGGAGAAACTTCCCACTACACAGGCCAACTTTTGCATAACCCCTGTTATTCCCACCTCCTCAAACAATCCCTTTCCCAAGGCAGTCCCAGATTTCACTGCTCCAGGCTCTCTTCCTCTTGTCCCTACCTGTCACCTCTGTCAGCCATTTCCTCTCATAATATTCTCCCATTTCATTTTACTTGATCTCTTGGTTTTGAAGAAAGAGAATAAAATTAAATTTCCAGAAATACAGCTAAGGCACCTCTCCTGACATCGATATAATTTTAGGGCCNATGAGACATGTTATTTAACACATTCTTTTGTTATACATTTTCCTAGTTGCCTTTCTCCAAAACACATGAAAGTTAATCATAGCTGAATTTTAATGGAGAATTTCCAGATATGTCAGACATGATTTTTAAGGGCTTTATGTGTACAAACTTGTTTAGTTCCCATTATAATCCNGTGGATTAGTTACTGTTATCATTGTCACCATTTAACAGATTGCAAAAGCTTACAGGAAGGTAAGGCTTGCCTGAAGTCACACAGACAAACTGGGTTGCAAACCTAGTCANTTTGCAAGCCTCCCTCCTTTGCCGTTTTAACTGGACTATAGCAATTATGCAAAACAATGNGTTTCATTATCAAATCCAGTAAGTCTGAATCCTTTCAAGAAAGTCCACTCTAGAAATTACGTGAATTCCAATTCTAGCTCTACCACTTTCTAGTTGAGTGAGTTATTTAATCCACCGAGCCTGTTGCATACAGCATACCACCAACTTATGTGCCATTGAGGAAGGCNTGAAAGCGCNNGATCTGCCCTGATTTATATACTTCTTTATCAATTCTGTGANACANCTAGAAATGGCAAGTGTTAAAAGAAAACAAAACAAAGCAATGGACATCTTAGAATCACTGAAATGTGCCGGTGTTACCCACCTACCCCAGAGCATTACTACAAGGTGCAAGTGAAACAGGGGTTGTATGCCTGGCACCCATGCCCGGCACCTGGCAGTTGCATTAAATACGAGCTCTTCTGATTGTGGTGCGCCNCAAAAGGAACCGAGGCTCAGGTCAAATTCTCAGGTTGTTTTGGTAGGAAATCAATGGCATTTGGATGGGACTGAGCTCTGCCTGATCGGTGGCTCTGGTTGCATATCCCTCATTCAGGGTAGGACTGGCTGTGGTGAGCCACCAGCTCAGTGCACTCTCCCTACGCTTCCCATGTCCTGGCCAGGAGCTCCAGAGCCCATTTACTTGGAGATCTGGTTGCTTAATGCCTTTTGGGTTACAAAAGAGACTTGAAGGTCACAGAAACATACTGCCTGTTTCACATCCCCAGGGGAGTGTCTAGACTTTCTGACTCAAGGCGAATTACTAAATGCACAGATGCCCATTCTCCTTAATGACTTGACTTCCACTTTTCATAGACAAGGAGATGTGGCCAGAAATAGCCCAAACCCTGTAATCGCTCACAGAGCTGAGAGGAGTTAAGTGGGGAGCGTTTCTCCAGAGCTCCTTTTCCAAGCACTTACTGGTGGTGTGGGTCCCCTCCCCCTTTGGCTAGCAGAACAGATGCTTTAAACAAAATGGCAGTTGACTGTGAAGCCTGGGGGGGAAAAAAAAGCATTGCTATAATGTGAATTCCACTTCTGCCCCGACACACGAATGCTCCAGGCTGCCGCATTGTTGTCTTGCGTGAAGATTTCCCAGTTAAACTCTCACACCCACATGCACCTGAGTGTGTGTGCATGCGTGTGTCNCTGAACTCCCCACTGTTACGATTTACCTGAGCATGGTACGCAGGTGAATTTTCTCACTTGTATTTTGAAGTTTTTGCTCCACCACTCAGCTCTAAGTGAATGCTCCCCCACATTTTTCTCATGAACTCTAGAAGTGGCATGCTCATCACAATCTGCCNGTAGATTCTTTGAGAGGCAGCTAAAAAGGGATTGATTTGGTACCAGCTAGATGACAGTGCCACAGACTCCTGCTTCCTTCTGGTGTCATGGCATGCTGGTCTTGGAATGAGATGAGTCCTTTGGGAACACAGGCATGGGATGTAGTAAGTACTGACTTCCACACAGAGGGACAAAACCTTTGTCATAGACAGAGCAGTAGGTCTTAGGTAACGACTGGTGCCTTGGACTCTCACAGAGGAACAAAGGTTAAATCTGACATTGCTAATTACAGTCTTTGTGGATAATTGTGCTCTTTCCTACCCTGTTGGGAAGATTGCAGTCTTAGNGAAGAGCCCCTGTGGTGAGCTTTCCTTCCCTGACAGCTTCTTTTGTCCTCAAGGAGAGCAGGCGAGGGATCACAGGTGCCACCTTGTCTAGAGAGATGAAGATGTGTGCACAGGAAGCTGGATGCTCCACATGGCATTTCTTGGGGAATTCGGAGCTTTTATTTACGTACTTCTTTATTGACTGGTACTAAGGATCAAGTCCAGGGTCTGTGCATGAGAGGCAAGCAGTTACCAATGAGGCACAGCACCAGCTGAGTTCTGGAGGCTAGGGTCCTGAGGGATTTTGTCAGGCGGAATCCTCTCTGTGGTGTATTGAAGGTTTATCATTGCTCTGATCAGATCTCTTGCTTCCACAAGGAGAAGCAGAAAGGGATGTATTGTTTCCTCAAACTGAGACATAAACCCCACAACTTCTAGAGCACAGCTTTCCTTAGAGGCAGCACTTGAGTAAGGATGGCCCCCATCTGACCATCAGGTGACCTCTTGCGGACAAAGTGAATGTCATTCTAGACACCAGGAATCACGTGCTTTCTTCATTTCTCAAAGGAGAGACTCAAGGTCCTCTTCAAGCTCAGAAAGAAGGCATGGTTTTCCTCCTAAGGGGAAAATGGAGGATTTNGTCTCCTCTCACAAAAACATCCCCCATTTTTTATCTTGGCAAAATGCACATAACATAAAATTTACCATCTTACCTATTTTAATGTAAGCAGTTCAGTGGCAGTCCATGTTCTTATAAGTATATTGTGCAACTATCCCTGGCGCTCATCTCTATACCTTTTTTGTTCAGAATTTCATATATGACCACAGTACTTACATAATTTCTCTCTTCCTCTTCTCCTTCCATTTCCTCCTACACCCCCATCCCTCTCAAATTCATGACCTCTTATTCTATAATTTTTATTATACACACATATACAACCTGAGTGCTCAGCTCTGAACGCATATACATCTCTGCATTTCTTTATGATCTTGTAAAACTGAAATTTTATACCCAATAAACACTCTCAGATTCCGACATCCACGGGTCTGGCTTCTGTCGCTATGACTTTGACTATTCTAAGTAATTCCACTACCCAGTATTTACATTTTTGTGACTGACTTATTTCACATAGCATAATGTCTTCATATGCTCCAACATATGTCAACATGTCCTTTCTTCTTAAGGCTGAGTAATATTCCATGGTATGAATATGTCACATTTTGCACAGTTATTCATCTGTTCAATAGACCCATACTAAATATTCTCTTTTCAATTATTTTCCCCCAGTTTCAAAGTTCTGAAGGTTCAATATGCCCCCAAGATAAGCCTGTTTCACACATTTTTCCCCAATGATTGAGCAATATTTTAAATGCACATCTAACATGTCATCTATATTTTTTTATTATCTAATTTTTTTTACCATATGATGTTCATGGATTGTCAATGTTCCATTGTGATAAACCAGTCAGAACANGTTAGCAAAAACTGCAGTAACACACACTCTCAAGCCTAGCTGACATGAAACAGTAATTNTTAATTTTTTGGTCACTCTGTGGAAAACTATATTTGTCCTTAAGATTTTTGCCTATAAGCCACGTGNTTTTTCCGTACATATTTCCTTAGCCAAAGTTAGTCACATGGCTTCAGTTACCATAAAGTGGGAGAAACCTGCAACCCTAGCTTTATCCAGATGGAGAATTGGAAATGTTTTGTGGATAATGATTACTACCTTTGAATATAATATAAANACTGAAATTTATTTTTAGGTACATATATTTTTTCTATAAGTTTAATATCTTTAGGTAGAAATGCTAGTTTATGTTGAGATAAACTTTGAACAAATTATAAATTTCAAACTTTGAACTTGATCTTAGTCCAAAGGCCAAAAAATGATAAAATTCCAAACTTGAAGATGGATTTAAATCTTNACACCCAGCATCAATCCACATACCAAAGATTCAAAGTAAATTAGATACCAATAATCAAAAATTTCAATGTTTCATTTATTACCTAAAATCTTTTTATAGGCTATCTTTCTGTTGATAAAGGAACCTTTTGGAAGATCCCCAATCTTATCAGGTCCATCTGAAACTTTGGAGTGTGCAAATTATTCAATGGTTGTTGCCCCTAGTCAAGAACCTGTGTGAGGTTTTAGATGCTACATGAGCTATGCATAGTTTCTCATTCTTTCCCAGAACAGCAATGTGAGAGCTTGCTCACAGACA
Organism: Neotoma lepida; assembly: GCA_001675575.1. Lineage (NCBI taxonomy): Eukaryota > Metazoa > Chordata > Mammalia > Rodentia > Cricetidae > Neotoma > Neotoma lepida. Next base: position 1,112,917 of record LZPO01096522.1, read on the forward strand.
CTAGCTATGGACAAGTCCGTTTACCCTAATCACACCCTTTTCACTATGTGCTATTATACTTAGGCAACAGCCAATTAATTAATAGCCATATTAGTTCAGGGCACTGGCTAATGTCCAAAACAAGTCAAGACACCTGAGATGTAGTAACACAAAATGCCTTAGGAAAATCCAACTCAAGGATAACTGCTATCTAAAGTTGTTAGAACGGCCTCTTTAAATATAACCACACACTTGGTTAGTGGCCTTTTGCCTGCTCCCTCCTGTCCCAACTATAAGACAAAGGGGAAAATGCCAGTCCTTGCATGGCATATGGAAAGTACAGACCACATTCAGACTGCTGCTGTCCCCAGGAAACCAGCCAGCCACTGTGTATTTGATAGCTACCTTCAATTATTTTTGTTATCTCTTTTACTATTTAAAGCCATTTTACTCAAACTGTGTTCTGCGGGTGCTTTTGCATAGGAGATGATAGAGGGGGTGATCAAAAGATTTCACTCTGAGATCTATTTTGTGAAATATTAAATGAAATGAAAGAAATGGGATTCTTTGTTTCCCAATAACTTCTCAGGGCTTTTTTATGCTAATATGATGGCAAATCTTCAAAAGACGCCTGATTTTATCAACAGAAATGGCCTCAGTACATCTTTTTCAAATAAGGATTCACGGTATCATTTATCTATCAGTAACTAATTTGCCTCTTTGTGACATGTACCCTCCATGAAAACTTCAAAGTGTATATAGCGTCCCCACTTGGTAGTCACATCATGGTCCAGCTCACCACAGCTGAAATAGCCTGTGTCTAGAATGAGGAACATGACAGGGCTTTCTTGAAAGAAATTTAAAATGATGTAAAGAAGAGGGAGATGAGGAAAAGATTCTAAGGGTAGGGGGCATCCAGGAACTTGGTGGAGAGTTGAGTACATCAAGAAAGGAAGAGGTCTTAAAGGGCATCAAGACTGAGATCATCACAGAAGGGGAAGAATGAGGAAAACAAGTCAAGAAATGATGNTGTGGGTTATGAATGGGATCTCCTTTAAATCTCTTTGCTGATGGTGGTGAAGCATGCCAGGAGAGTATGTCAAAGAGAGAGAGGCNGGAGGATCACAAGTTTAGGGACAGTCTGTATAGTTCAAAAAAATCACAAAAATGTGCTTTTTTCAATGCTCATATTGAATGTTAATGCTATACCTGGGACCTGGAGAGATGGCTCAGTAGCTAAGAGTGGGCACTGTTCTTGCAAAGAACCCAAGTTCTGTTCCTAGCATGTAACTCCAGTCTTAAGCGGGCCACTATCCTCTTTTGGCCTTCTCAGGCACCTGTACTTACACACATTGTCTTAGGGTTTACTATTGCTATGAAGAGACACCATGAGCANGGCAACTCTTGTAAAGAAAACATTTAATTGAGGGTGTCTCGCTTATACTTTCAGAGGTTCAGTCCATTACGATAACCAAGGGGAACATGGCAATGTGCAGGCAGATGTGGTGCCGGAGCTGAGAGTGCTACATCTTGCAGGCAACAGGAAGTCGACTGACTGTCACAGTGAGGGAAGCTTGAGAAAAAGAGACCTCAAAGCCCACCCCAGCAGTGACATACTTCCTCTAACAAGATCACACCTCCTAATAGTACCTCTCTCTTTAGGGGCCATTTTCTTTCAAACTACCACACAACACACACACACACACACACACACACACACATACACACACACGCATACACACACACTTAAAAATAAAATCTTTAAATTTATTTGCAAAATGAAACAAGGTAAAAGTCATTAGCATATGTGACTATTGGATGGCTTTTGTGATTGCNCATTTTATTGAAACTGGCCAGGTGAGGCCTGGGATTCTTTTCAAGTTATAAAACATCACTCCATCCTTCCATAAAATATCTTCAGACAAGTGCTGAATAGCACTGAGTTTTCAATTTATAAATCAGGAATAAGAATAAGGAATTAAGCAAAATTTTGTTTTTCTGCTAGCTTAAAATCTTTTTAATATTTATGGAGGAAAGCACAAAAGCAACTGCATTTTTCAAATTTTAGGGATTGACACCAAATTTCAGATGAACTTCTGGCTATGAGACAAGGCTTCATTTTAGATATTTACTTCATAAATGAAAAACATCAGAGCAGTATTTGCTCACACACACACACTTTTCATTGTCGCTTTGATGTAAACATTCAATGTGTCAGTTCAAATAAAAGCTTTAATAACCCGACTTTGAATTGACATTAAGTGTAAGCCATCTGTTTGGTTAATTATGGGTATTATTTGTGTTAATGACATACACCTAGTCAGACTGTTAGTTAGGGCTGAATTAATCATATGGAGGGAACAGAACATGGCCTATTATTTAGCTAGAGCTCCATAGAGTCAGTTATCATTGTTATATCCATAGTCCACACATCTCTTCACTATATCTATGTACTTAGGATGGTTTTTAGTCTATCTGTGGCTGCTATTAAGAAACTATCCTAGGGGCTGGCAAGATGGCTCAGCAGTTAAGAGCACTCATTGCTCTGACAGAGGACCTGGGCTCAGTTCCCAGCACCCATTTCAGGTGGTTCACAACCATTTGTAACTCAGTTCCAGGGGAACACCCTCTTCTGGCTTCCACGGGTGTCTGCATACGTGTGGTGCACATACAGACAAGCAGTCACACACATATAGACATAAATAAAAATAAATTTAAAAAAAAGAAAAGACGCTAGGCTAGGTGCCTACCATACAGCAGAATATTATGTCTCTGAGTTCTAGAGGTGAATAAAGGCCCCAGCAGACTGGATGTGAGGACCCCACCTCCCTTTTCCCTGTAACCTTCCATGTAGACAGAGCAGAAGTGGCACACAGTCTATTTTGTAAGGGAGTTCCATTTATCCCAAGGCTCTGCTCATGACCTATCACCTTTCTCTTATTACTTTTGACATTTTACTGTATTTTTGTACTTCTAAAATTATTTGTTCTTAAATACTGATAGTCAAGTACATATATATATATAACAAAAAAAAACAACAAAACTAAAAACTTTGTATTCTGGGAGACTTGACAGAGTAAATTATATTTTTGGACAATCAAGGTTGTAGATAATACATCACCCATTTATTATCCATTGAGGATATTAGACACAGGAGTTAAAATGAACAACTAATTAATCATAAGAGGCACTTCAAGGCAGGAGAAGATGAGGAAGGCAAGATACGGTGTTAAGTAATGAGTCTTAGAGTTTTCTGAACCAATGTTCATGTAAGAAACCTATTGGGCTGATGATAATTCCTTTTAAAAAGAGACTTTGGCAGATATGGATCTGCNTGAAANAAAGTTCTTNGGTCACAGGTGTCAAACATACTCTTGGCAACTTTAGACTTTTTTGAAAGGAGGGTTTGAAAGCACCTATCGAAGCCAAAAGAACAGACTCAGAGATCACACACAGAGATGGCCAGAGAGCAAGCACAACCTGACTCTGAGGTACCTTAGGGGTCTGGGTATTCTCTAAGCACCCAGCTTCATTTTCTGGAACATCATGGTAGATGGGATGAGTTTACCATTTGTTCACTCTCTTAGCCTTTTTGGTCAATACTAAACATGAACCTGATGTGGTGGTGTACTTCTCTAATCTCATAGTTTGGGGGCTGAGCCAGGAAGAACGTAAGTTTGAGGCCAGCCTGGTCTATATAGTGAGCTCTAGGCTACCCTTGATCACATAGAATCCCTGTCTCAGAAAACCAAAAAATCAAAATAAAACAAAAAACAAACATGACTGAGAGCACAGAGAAGGACCTCATGGATATTGTGGTTCTCAGGCCTACTCCTTGTCTGGGAGAAAGAAAGGGACCTGATGAAAATCAGATTGTCTCCAAGAGGGGAGAGAAGCCTCATCCCCAAGGAACAGAAACCAGGCACNATTAGTAAGGAAATGAGGCACNCATCCTGAATTTCTAAAACCCAACAGATGCCCACTACCAGCCTGAACAATAACAATCAGCAGTTGGCCATCCTAGCACTTAAAATTCTGCAAGCCAGTGGGAGCGGCTATTCTCAATTACAAAGAACTATAAATATCCCTCTCTGCCTAAGCCCTGCAAACAGAGATGCTGGAAGGCAGCATGGATGGTGCAAAACCCTCCAGCTCAGTCTAGAATCCCTCCACCACCCGACATGGGAACCACGTGGGTGGAGCTTCATGCCACAAAGAAAGTCGCTTTCTGCCCCTACCCGCCACCCCCGCCCCCTGCTTTCTCATTTCAGATACAGTCATCCAGCTATCGCAGCATGTAGCAATACAGATCAATTTCAGTAGCTCCTGATCAAAATACTCAGATTTGTTTTCATCTACAAGGTTAATTGGAGTTGGTGGCTTGCCTTCCTCATTAGATGATTCACGGCATGCAAGCAAATATTCCGCTGTTCCTGGGATTGCGTGAGTCAACTTGTTTCCACTCACTTGGGCGGATGCAAGCTGCCCTTGCTCCTATCACCTGGCTTTTTTAGTGTTTTGTTTGCTCCCATGTGCTACTTGCTGCTTCCTGACTTGACTCCCCTCCTCGCCCAGTGCTTTTACAATCCCTCTAACTCCACAAACCAACGCCTCGTCAGAAGGTCCGTGTTCCTGCCATGGCAAAAACCAAACCCAAGGGGAGCCATTGAGCTTGTCACCTGCTGTTAATTTTTGCAGCTGTGGCAAGAAGGTTGTCCCTCAGACTTAGTGGGAGCAGGCGGGAAGCCTGGGTTTCCTGTGGCTCCAATCAGCAGACGTCCCCAGGTGGTGTCTTTGTTTCCATTGCTACGTTTGTAAGCTGTGCTATATTACCAGTATGTGTAGCAAAGGAGATCTTTTCCAGACTGGCTTAAGTGCGACATTAAAGATACCTCAGGAGACTCCAGTAGTTTAAGGNAAAGTTGCCAAGCTGGTATTTTTAATNTAAAACTGGATGTAGAAGACGGGGGAAACCATAGAAATTTCTTGTTAATACGACATTTCAACACAGGATTAGGCGGTCTTTCCTTGATTTATGTTTTTGCTTCTCTATGCNTTAATGCCGATTACACACAGAGTTCTGTTTTAATGGCTGATCCTGCACAGAGGCAATTCTGACGGCTCCCAGAAGCATTTCTCCAACCTCAGCTCTGAACACTCACGTCTGCCCTGTTCCAAATTGTGCTCTGCAGCCCAATTTCAACCCATGCTTCTCCATCCTAGGCTCTGCTTGTCCACGACCTTGCCTTGCTCCCTGGACCTTGATTCTCCTCNGGGCCTTGCTTTCTTCTGCTCCACCTTCAGCCCAACCTCCAGCATCTCCTCTTTGATGGGAGAACACCTACAAACAGTGTCTGCCTTCCCTCTGTGAGCAGAATCTAGTCATTTAATAATAATAATAATAAAAACCCACAAAACAAAACCATAAATGGAACTCACAGATCATTTGAGGAAGCAGGGCCTACACATATGGACCAAGCAAGATGTGCTATACTATGTAAGCATACTCAGATAGAGCGGATCATCAAAGCCCAACTTTTGCCAGTAATTTTGCAGGCTGAAGATGCAAGGCTTCTCTCCCATGCCACTTTCGGGAAGCTGATAATAAGGGCTCTGGAGAAGGATTCTAATGCCTCCTCTGGTGAGTAGGGAAGAAAAGAATGTCTTGATCAATTAGAGAGATGAACTTTGAGAAAGCTAAGATGAGTTCATCATCNCTGATGAAATGAGCCATATGCTACTAGAGATTTTTAAGTAGAAGAGTCTTAGGAAATAAAAGTATTTTAAAGGGACCAGTTTGGCTCTGCATGGAACGGATTGGAGGCAGACAGGATACTTCCAAAGAAATAAGTGAAACTCTCTTGTAGGGGCTGTGGANATAGTTCATAGAGTACTTGCCTAGCATGTTGGAGCCCTGGGTTTGATTTCCAAACCCTATAAACTGGGCATGGTAGTGCACACCTGTTTATAATAGTTGGGAAATAGAGGCAGGAGAATAAGCCTGGGGTCA
>LZPO01096522.1:1131012-1144878 GCA_001675575.1 Neotoma lepida
GCCTCTCACAGTGCCAAGCCTCAGCCGCTCTTTATGACCCCTTCAGGCCTTCAAACCAGCACCACCGGGGTGACGCTTATGCTACCAAGTTCAGCTATCAGCACAAGGTACAACCTTGGCCACCTCTGGAACACAGCTTCTGANGATGGACTCTGAGGAAACACTTCCCNGAAGATTTTATCTCAGTGATGTGGTCTCTTCTTAGTCACCGCTAATTTCTTAGCTCCAGCTGACCAACATCTATTGTCCCAATATAGCAAAGGTTTTACTTTATCGGTTCTGGTCTCTTGTTAATCACAGCTGATTCTTCAGCCCCAGCTAACCAGAACCCACAGATTCTTAACTAAAAATATGCAACAGCCGTGATGGAGTTGTTAAGGGACTCTCAAACTTCCCTCTGGAACTTCACAAGCCAGACCTGTATGCATTTCTCTCAATAGTCTCATTTTTCCAGCTCCGGTAGAACAGCTCATCAAGCTTTGAACNTCCAATGGCTTTTCTAGGCCAAACTTCCAAAGTTCTTCTACAATCCTCCCCAAAGTAACATGGTCAAGTCTGTCACAGCAATACCCCACAATTCTGGTACCAATTTCTGTCCTCCTTAGGGTCACTATTGCTGTGCTGAAACACCATGACCAAAAGCAAGTTGGGGAGGAAAGGGTTTGTTCACCTTACACTTCCACATTGCTGTTCATCACTGAAGGAAGCCAGGACAGGAACTCAAGCAGGGCAGGAACCTGGAGGCAGGAGCTGATGCAGAGGTCATGGAGGGTGCTGCTTACTGGGTTGTTCATTCATCATGGCTTGTTCAGACTGCTTTCTGATAGAACCCAGGACCATAAGCCCATGGATGGCACCACCTCCAATGGCCTGGGCCCTCCCCCATTAATCACTAATTAAGAAAATGCCTTACAACTAGGTCTTATGAAAGCATTTTCTCAATTGAGTTTTCTTCCTTTCAGATAACTCTAGCTTGTGTCAAGTTGACACACACACAAAACAAAAAACCAAACAAAAAAATCTAGCCAGCACACCAGCCAAACATTGGGCTCACAGTGGCCAATAGATCTTCCTAAAGAAGTTGTTATTCCAGTGGAGAAATATAGCTTATTAACAAAAAACGAGACATAATCACAACTTATGAGGCATCGTCTGACGTGAACAGAGAATCACTAGGAAAGCTGAGGCAGGCNTGGAGGAGAGAGTGCACATGCTCATGCATGGGTGTNTAGCAAGGTTGCTGGTGGGGATGAAGGAACATCTTCTTAAGGAGACTTAGAACACCCAAAGATGTCAGCTTTGGTGAGGAGGCAACTTTGATGCTGGCACTCTTAGCGGCCTGAAGACTTCTCTTCATCTTTTAGGACCCTCAACTCAAGCCAGATCCTTGACTTTGATGCAAAAGAGAAATTCAAGATGAACCAGTATGAAGGAGAGTTAGACTTTATGAAAAGACATTTTTAGTATAGATTTTAGGAGATTTTATTTTTATTTTATGTGTATGGATGTTTGGCTTGCATTTATGTCTACGTGTCACACATGTGCCTGATGCATGAGAATGCCAACTGAGAGCATCAGATCCCCTGGAACTAGTTGTGAGCCCCCATGTGAATGCTGGGAATTAAACCCAGATCCTGTGGAAGAGCAGTGTTAATCACTGAACTACTGTCAAGGCCCGTCATATAGATTTTAAACATGAGGGTTAAGAAAAAGAAGAGATATACCCCGGAGCATGAGTGTGGGCTTCTCAAAGAGAGAGTCCTACTTTATAGTCTTTAAAATAGCCTTAGAAACAATTTTGGTGGGTTTTAAAGCTATTATCTTTAAAGGATTACTAAGGCAACTTATATGGAATTACAATGTGGCTTCCAAGGGCACCCGACANGATTACAACTGATGAGTCTAGATGCCAAGGGTGCAGGGCATAAGGATCTGTTAGCAAAGCTAACAGTCTTGGTTGAGGTTCCCAGAAATTGTCTTGGNGAGGAGTGAGGTCATATCTATTCAGGCCTTACAGTTGGTCCAGGGATATTTTAACAGAAAACATCCCTATATGAAAGNAATATTACCTGTATATTGGCAACACTCACAGCAAATGATGTTAATTGTGCTGGACATNTNAAAACACATGTCCACATCCTGAGGGCCTAGGAAAAGGATCGAACTTAAGTAGATGTCTTCCTACNAATCTCNGAGACGGCTTTCAATTTGCACCCAAGATCTTGTCATGACAATTTTTCTTTTGTTTGATTCATCCCACAAACAAGAGCCTTGGGCAGAGTTTCTAGGTGTATTTAATGGCCCTCCTGTTCCCTTAACTGGACAGATGATGCTAGGGACATTAAATACCGTGCAGTCAGAAACACTTCAATGAACCAGCATGTGACCAGACAGGTCAGTAACTGATAAAGAATTTGAATGCTGTGTGATGTGGTAGATTAACCCCAAATAGTTACGGAGCTGTTAGTGGGAGCCTATTCCTTGCCAGCCTCAGGCCTACTGTTCTGCTACTCACAGACCTAGCCATTCATTCACCATGTCAGACACAGCCTGCTGGCTCCTGATTCCGGCCACAGTCCAAGCCCANGAGTGCCCCGTGGCTTTGAGGGGCAGGGCTTCCTCACTGTGAGTGCCTGGCTCCTCATGACCTATCCCCTGAATTCCGTCTGTGAGGCTGGAGTTTCTNTAAGTGTTTCCACCAGCATCTTTGCTGTAACTTCAGAGAGAGCCTGAGTCAGAGCCACCTAACTCACCTGCTCTAAGATTCCTGGCTCACACAAGCCATGAGGTAATGTGTACTTGATATTTGTAACTACTGTAAACTGAAGTTCCCAGAGAAAAAGAAAAGCTGGACGCTTGTTGATGATTCTACAAGGCCAAATGACTGAACTTTGGGAGTACAGGGGTTTAAACTTTTGTAGACCATGGACAAATTATCTTGGGTTACTTCTAGACTTATTGAAAGCCATTCCTTGNCCACCTCTGTGTCCAGCCAGTATTAACCATCATGGTGTTGTTCCTCTATTTTCAGCTGAGACTTTATGGTGCAAGGCCCAGGGCATTCCAAGCCATCCTTTTAATCCTTTAAGCATGTGTTCCATGAGATAAGCATAGCAAAACATGTCTACAGTCTTTTCTTAAGTGTGACCTTAAACTAAGCATGCTTAGAAATGTGCCAAGTCATATGTGAATGCCTATAGCCTTCCTGAGTGATTGCTCCAAGCTGCCTTTGTCCCAGAAAGGCAGAACTTAGAAATACCCTCTGTGTTTCNTGCCTGCTGCCAGTAAGAAACCATTTCCTACTCTGTGATGTCTTGGCTGTGCTTGCTTTGACTTTGCACTCACCNCAGTGTGACCCATTGAGGTCAGGTCCATGAGGGTGGCTAAAAAGACAGAACAGAGCCCTAGTCTACTTCTGACATTTCCCAATTGGACTGAGAAGCTCTAACACTTGCCAGTTGGAACTCAACATTGCTAAAGACCAGCTTCCTGTTTTCCTGTTTGGGGCACAGAACTATCTATTTTGGCTAGACCAGGCCTGTCTGACTATGTGTGTTAGGAGTGGGAAGAAGACAGCTTTGACTCTAGTCAATGGAGCTTTAATTNGAAGTGTATTTAAGGAGCGACCACAAAAAAAACCCCATAGTCACCTGCTCTTCTTTCAGATGGCAATTCTGTAAGTTAAAATGACATGTTGTATGGTATCACTTACAGGAACCAGGGAGGGAGGGTGCATATATTTACATATTCAGTACTTTTTTGGTAGAATGTGATGGTTTAAAAATATCCACTTTTTTGTTTAATTTCTTTGGTCTTCAAATGGTGGAACTTGACTCACTTTGTCTTGAATGTGGGTTGGACTTAGTGACTTCCTTCCAATAGAAAGAAGAAGAAAGAACAGTGGTGGGTACTGGCAAACAGTGTGGAGATCCCCATGTTTCTACAAAGCAGAGCTTTCTGAGCAGTGAAAGCTGACATGCCCTCTAAACATAGATTATCAGGCTGGGGATGCAGCTTAGCAGGTGGAGTGCCTGTCTCATGAAGCCCTGGGTTCGATCCCTAACCCTGCATCAAGCTGGGCATTGTAGTGCAAGCCTGTGATCCCAGNACTTGGGAAGTAGGGACAGGAAGATCAGAAGTTCGAGGTCATTCTTAGCTACAATATAGAAAACAATTTGCTCCTCATGTCCCAATAAACACACCCTTTGGGGTAGCCATTTCTTTCTAGTCAAAGGGAAATAAAATCTTTCTTCTCTTCCCCAAAGCCACAGGCTTATATCATGGACAGAGTGCTTCCTATTTCCCCTAGAGACTATTATTTTATATTCCAGCTTCTTCCTCTTTTCTGTGATGGGAACTNAAGTAAAAGATCTAGCAGGAATATAGACTTTGAGTTAGCAACTTCAGAATTCCTGTCATGTAGAACAGACCCTCTCCTCCACCTGCACAAGATCAACCTGCCTCACTCCACGTCAGTCCTAGGAGTCAATGACACACGAGAAAGAGCTACTAAGACAGTCTGTAACCAATACTCATTGTGTCTCTGGCCCAGAAACCTTATACTTTTAATAAACTAAATGCAAAAAGGAAACTGGAGAGCAACTCAATGGTAGAGTATCTGCTTAGCATGCATGAGGCCCTGAGTTCAATCCCCAACACTGCCCCTACCCTGCAAAAAAAAAAAAGAAAGAAAATAAACCTTATTAATGAGTTCATAGATTAAGTCATAAAAGGATTGCCTCGCCTCTTCTTATAGCCTATACCAGGTCAGTTGCCATGTTGGAGACATACCATAGTGGGGTCTTTATAGGAAAAGAACATTGGCTCTGGCCAATGACTGGAAAGACACTGAGATCTACTGTTGTCAGCAATGTTAGAGAGCTCAGAAGTGGACCCACACCCTCAGTCAAGCCTTCACATGGCTGTAGCAGAATGACATTTTGGCTGAAACTTATGGGAAGCCCTGGCCCAGAATCACCTACTAAGTTACTTCTGGATTCCAGGCCTAGATCAACTGTCAGGTAATGAGTCTTTCTTTGAGGCACTAAGTTTTGGAATAGTTCTTATTTGGCCAAAGACAGCTAAAATAGTTAGGCAGAGTTGGTTCCCATTGCTACAGAACCATGACTAAGGGTGAGACAGTTGGTAGAGACCTTAGTGAGAACTCAACACACAACAGCAGTTACTATGGTCTTATTTAAGAAATCANTCTACTTAACTTGCATCACTCCCCAGGCTACACCTAGAACTAATGGGAAAAAAGCAGAGTTCAACTTGATGAATAACTCCAGCAATTAGAGCTGAAAACAGAGAACAGTTTGTCTGGCCAACTAATGAGCTCTCTGCTTAGAAGGATTCTAGCAGAAGAGAGGGACTGTAAATATTAGAGAACAAATTCTTGTGTGGGGAGGGATATAGAACTAACCAATCTCCTGGTACCCATCCAGCCTTGAGATTCGGTTACTCTACGACTCAACGTGCCTTAAGGATGCTTGCTTGGTGCTGTCATATCCAGCCTCTCCCGGTTCTCAAGGCAACCAGCCCAAAGATGATGTCAGCTGAGAAGGTCACGAAGGGAAGGGGAAATAGATCAGGGGGATTTATGAGAAACAGACCACAAGTACCAAGCCCGAATTTTCTATATCAAATGAGATGTCCTAAAATCTCCCTCTAAGTCATNGCTTTAAAAATGACCATCTTCAGGTTAAAGAGAGTCAATGAAACTGATCAAATAATAGGTTAACAACAAGCTTGGGGAAATTGAAAGAAAAAAAAATCCTTGAAACTGGCCACAGAATTTTGGCAAGTCANTTTTGCAGTTGAATGGGAAGGGCAGCCAGGGGTCTCAGAATGGTACAGTCAGAGAGTGACTAAAGTATGAGCCAGAACCTTGGCTGTGGCTAGAGTTGAACTATATCTGAATTCTGCAGAAGTTAAATAAACAAGTATGGCAGTTCCAGCTGTGTTCAGAACAACCCGTATTTGGGGAACACTTGACTCCCCAAATGAGCAAACTTGACTTCTGTTGGAAAATATGAACATACTGACTGCCAGGATATCTCTATCAAAAATCAAAAAATTACAGCAAAAAAGCAGTGCCAACAGCCAGAACAAGGAAGGACTCATGACCCCATTCCAATGCTCAAGTAGCTGAGATAGCAAGTATCTACTCTGGAATCCACAAAAATAAGAGTAACTGTTAAGGAGATTTAATAAATATGCTATCACTGGAAACATACCGAGNTTAAAAAGGACTTCGATCTGCACTGACCCAGCTTGGTGTACATTTTATTTCTCTGGGACCCTCTGGAGGATGCTTTACCCATGTTGTATAGGAGCCAAATTTTATTGCAGCAAAATGTTTTGTAGTTTCCAGCTGTTGTTGTGTTGTGATGACAGCGGTCAGCCAGCATGTTTCAGATTTATGTAATTTGAGGGATGGGTTGATAGTGAAGACCAAATGTCCTTGAAGCCAAGACATCCAGAGCTTTGGGATGCACCAGGGAAGAGGCTGAGGAACCTTAGGAAGTAAAAATCACCAGGTGTGACCTACCAAGGACGGATGCACATCTCCCAGCCTTCTTCAGACCGTCTGCGAAGGATAGCTGCTCACAATGGGTTGTAAGTTGTTAAGGTCCCAAACGGAGGAGAAAACTATGAAAAGGTATTTAAACATAGAGAGCAAGTTTAATCTATAAAATTATGAGTTTGTGTCTTCGAGGTTATGACATCACGTTGGCTATGATGGCACAGCCTCCGTGGTCTGTGTCTTAAATTCTATGTCTTGCCCAAATCACACAATTTACAAGGCCTCCAGGAAAACTCTTATACAGACTGTATCTTCTCAATTTTATGCCAGAAAAAAACATGAATAACAAGGGGGAAGGCACTTGGTGATATTAATAAAAATATGCAGAATAGCCGGGCGGTGGTGGCACACGCCTTTAATCCTAGCACTCGGGAGGCAGAGGCAGGCGGATCTCTGTGAGTTCGAGGCCAGCCTGGGCTACCGAGTGAGTTCCAGGAAAGGCGCAAAGCTACACAGAGAAACCCTGTCTCGAAAAAAAAAGAAAAAAAAATGAAAAAGAAAAAAAAATATGCAGAATAAAAGTGATAGAACCTAAAAGAGATATCTGTATCACTCCCCTCCCCCACAGGCTCAGGTGTCACTGTGGAGGAGTGCGTGGAAATACTGAAAGAGCCAGAGGTAGTTGGTGACTACAGTGAGAAGGTGTTTGGAGGACGTGAGACAGCTGTTGCGCACATGAGCTCACAGTAGCTATGACTGCATGCACAAGACCTACCCAAATCAAGCCAGACAAGATCTATGTATAAACAGGGGACAGAGTCACAAAGTTCCACTGTTAGCTGAGGAAGTCTTGAAATTGATAGCTGCTGGAGTCAGGGGAGTCAGCTGTCTTCAAAGAGGTGGCCCCTGAGCAACTATCCGTGCTCCNGTAGATGGCCCTGCACTCATGCACATACAGACAAGCACATACAAGTGGATTCCGTGGTTTTTGTTTTAAGCAAATTAAGTTGGGAGGAAATAACAGTGGGAGAGGATGGGAAATGTGGGGGATGGATTTGATCATTTGCTTTCAAAAATAATTTATTTTTATTATTGTAGATTATGTGATGTGTGTATGTNGGCATANGCGCATGAAATCAGATGCCTAAGGAGGCCAGAGGCATCGGATTCCCTGGAGCTGGAGATATAAGCAGCCCCCTATTTTTCTTTTTTTTAATAACATAAAAATTAATTTATTTTCTTTTAAATTTTTATTTAATTTTGATGTACAGTACTTCCAAGAAATTCAAATAAAAAGGAGAAGCAATTGCTCTATATGTCAGAAAAGAAACACTCCCAGGAAGTCCATGGGCTGAGGAGTCCCAGAGGTTTAGGGTGGAGTCCTACTTGTATAGTCTTCAGTACATGAGTCAAGCAAGTAGCTTAACTCTGAGCCTGGGTCTTCCACCCAAGGGAGAGGGGAATATCATAGTACTTCAAAGGCTGTAATGAGGGGTAAGTGAATTGAAAACCAAGAGCTTACCATAGCATTTGGCGAACAGCAGAGGCTCTTTATGCCATAGCAATTACTGTTGCAATATCACAGGTGCTAATATGAGGGCACTGTTGCAAGCGCTGCATGGCTATGAAGGGCCAGCCTCCTGTATCTCTCACAAGAAGACGGACTCATCCTGTGGGCCTCATTGACTTCTGAGCAGGCGAGGTTAAGCCTAGACACGTAAAAGGCAATATTTGCGTTAATTACTTTTAATGCTGCTGTGCTGAAACACTTGACAAACACAACTGAAGGAAGGGAAAGTTGATGCTGGCTCACTGTTCAAGCAGGAGCCTGAGTAGGCTNCTCACATCGTATCTAAAGTCTCTCCCATTTTTAAAAAGATTTATTTGACTTTTGATTGTGTAGAAGGTGTGTTTGTGTGTGTGTGTGTGTGTGCATGTGTGCATGTGTGCAGTTGCTTGTAGAGGCCGGAGGCTCTAGATTCCTTGCAGCTGGAGTTGCAGGTGGTTGTNAGCAGCCTCATTCCAGCGTTAGGATCTGAACTCGGGTCCTCTGCAANAGCAGCATGTCTTCTCCAGCCCAGTGGAGACACTTTCTCCTTCTTATTCAGTCCAGGACCCTACACTATGGAGTGTGCCATTCAAATTCAGGGTGATTCTTACTACTTCAGTCTAGCAGCTTCCTCACTGACATACCTAGAGGGCTGTTCCTATGGTTACTCCACATCCCCTCAAACTGACAGTCAACATCAACCATCACAATATTTAAAGAACCTTGCTCCTGCCCTCTGTTCCTTTTCAGGAAACTCTTATAGTATCTACATGTGTAGCACCCTGTCAGGGGAAAAAAAATAAACAAATAGCATTTGGTTTATAATTACATGTAGAATAATAGTTTGCAATCTCTAGGAAATTCAGTGATTAGGGACTCTGGATAGGATCTATTGCTTAAGGCTGACTCTGCTATGTAAGAGTCCTGCAGAATGGAAAAGACATACAGCATTGACTTCAATTTCCTAATGTAATCAAGTCAGTTAGTTCATTTATTCATTCATGTATGACAGATATCGACAAGTATTTTCTGCAGTTATCTGCAAGGGGATGCATTTCAAGACCCCNGTGGACCTCAGGAATAACCTACCCTGTATTTTCCTATACATGCCTACCCGGGATAAAGTATAACTTCTAAATCAGGCCNGCAATAGTTCAACAATAATGAGTAACAAAAGTGATTATGACAGTGTACAATGACAAGTTTGTATCTGGATACAGGTACCTCTACTAATTGCTGTTCACTGAAGTTTTCTGTTTGTTTGTTTTTGGTAAGGTCTTTATGTTCTGTCAGATCTAAAATGTTTCTGGATTCATGTTGTGGGATATTTGTATACTGTGTGAAGGTGTATTGCTGTGACTAGTGTAATAAAAAGCTTAATGGCCAATAGCTAGGCAGGATTTCTGGGGAGAGAAAGGAAGAGGAGGAGGAATCTAGGCACACAGGAGGAGCTAGGACANNGAGAGGAAATGGGGTGTAAGATGGAAGAGAGGTAAAGCCATGTGGTAAAATATAGATTAATATAAACGGCTTAATTTAAGTTATAAGAGCTAGTTAGGAACAATCCTAAGCTATAGGCTGAGCTTTCATAATCAATAAGAGTTCTCCGTGTCATTATTTGGGAGCTGGCTGGAGATATTGGGAAAAGACTCATTACAGACTCATCATTCATCTCATTCTCCGTCGGTCACCACTCTATGTCAGACCTCCTGGCATCTCACTCTGAACATGAGCACTTTAGTTCCCAGCCAGTGACTCAAGGAGACCTCAACTCATAATGTAGGGCCTTTCTCCTCTCAGGAATCCCATCCTGAAGATTCCAGTCAGCCTCAGCATTTCTGAACTGGAATCCACCCTTTCTCTGCCTAGAAAACCACTGCATTCTCCTTGGGCTCAGTGTCTCTGTGCTGCTATTTGCGGTGTGCTCAAGGCAACTTCTTTTAATAATGAAGTTGTCCACAGGGCTAACCATAAAGCTCACTCATTTCCTTCCTCCCAAGATCATTCCACGCTCTGGCCTGTTGTCTAACACCTGTGAGTCATTTCCTCATACNTTACAGGTGTGAGATTATGGAAAGTCGATTTTCCGTAATGACTGAAATTGGATGTTGTTTGTACCTAGTAAGTTTTAGCTTTTCTGTAGGACCCTAGGAATTCTGCAAATCCTTGAGGGGTAGGGAGTGGGGTCAGGAGGTAGCTGGGAAGGCAAGAGAAAGAAGAAGCCCAAATATCTAGGTTCCAAAATTNCAACACTGGAAGACATTTAAGAACAACAATTATACTGGTAGTGTGGTTCAGTGGTAGATCATGTACCTGGCTGAGCTTCGCCCCAACTCAGCCAACAAAAAAGAAAAGAAAGGGGCTGGAGAGATAACTCAGCAGTTAAGAGCACTGGCTGCTCCTGTAGAGGACACAGGTTTGGTGCCCAGCAGCTCACATGGCAGCTCACAACCATCTGTAACTCCAGTTCTAAGGGCTCCAACACCATTTTCTGGCCTCTTCCGGCAATGTATGCACATGGTGCACAGACATACACAGGCAAAAGACCCATACATGTAAACTAAAAATAAATCTTTTTAAAGAAAAAAAGCATCAATCAAAGAAGAAGGGTTATAAAGAAGGAATCTGAGTTTGATATGAATACCACTCTTGCATGAAATCCCAAGAAAATAGCTTTGTCCATTTGATATTGTAACAGAATGGTTATTGATAAAAAATATGGGCAGGCAAAGCAGCTTTGGGCCAATTTCTCCTACACTGGGCATGGCTACTACACATTTGTGTTTGTCAGTGTTGTGGCTGGGATTTGAAGTGAAATTTCACTGGATTAAGGAGAAGACAGCACGTGATCTATCAGCGATGGCTACTTTCAATCGTCAACTTCACTGGATTTAGAACCACCCAGAAGACACATGTCTGGGTGTGTTCATGAGAGAATTGGGTGCGGGGCTAACTGAAGAGGAGGACCCACCCTGAATATGAATGGCACTATCCCACAGGCTTGGGTCCTGACTGAATAAAAACAGGAAAGGAATAGGTGAACCGAACACCAGCTTCCTGCCCACAAACACAATGATACCAGCCACCTCAAGCTCTTGGAGCCACAGGTAGAGCAGCTCCACCACCGTACATTCCCCACCATGGTGTTTGAGTTGTGGAGGACCTGCAGATCAAACTCAGGTTGTCACACATGGTGGTAGCAAGNACCTTTACCTACTGAGGCATCTCACCAACCCATGATCTTTCTTTGACAGAGCATGGGAACTGAATTTTAAATCTGTTGGGGAATATTATTTTAATATTTATTTTTGTTTATGTTGCATTTGTTTAACTCTGTGAAGCTGTGTTACTGTGCCTGTGTAAAATACCTGATGGTCTAATAAAGAACTGAACGGCCAATATCAAGGCAGGAGAAAGGATAGGCAGGACTGGCAGGCAGAGAGACTATATAGAGGGAGAAATCTGGGAAGAAAGAGAAGAAAAGAGATGGAGAAGTGAGAAAAGAAAGGAGCCAGAGAAGGAAGAGGAGAAGTAGCCATAGAAGGAGGAGGACTCCAGGGGCCAGCCACCCAGCTACACAGCAAGCCACAGAGTAAAAGTAAGATTTACAGAAGTAATAGAATAAGAAAGCTGAGAGGAAAAAGTTAGATAGGATAACTTAAAGTTAAGAAAAGCTGACTAGAAACTAAGCCAAACTAAGGCCAAGCATTCATAATTAAGAATAAGCCTCCATGTGTGATTTATTTGGACAAACAACATTTTGGCACCCCACATTGGGTGCCAAATGTTGTTTATTTCTGTTCTTTTGGGGGGGGAATAGCTCCCAAATAAATCACACATGGAGGCTTATTATTAATTATGAATGCCCAGCCTTAACTTGGCTTGTTTCTAGCCAGCTTTCCTTAACTTAAATTATCCCACTATCTTTTGCCTCTGGGCTTTTCCCCCGTTCTTTTACTTCTGTAAATCTTACCCTTACTCTGTGGCTTGCTGTGTAGCTGGGTGGCTGGCCCCTGGAATCCTCCTATTTCTCTAGCTCCTTCTTCTCTTCCCAGATTTCTCCTTCTATTTATCCTCCCTGCCTGCCAGCCCCATCTATTTCTTTCTCATGCCTCACTATTGGCCATTTAGCTCTGTATTACACCACCAGGTGTTTTANACAGGCAAAGGATCACAGCTTCCCAGAGTTAAACAAATCCAACATAAATAAAAGTAATCACCTTAAAATAATATTCCCCCACAAAAATCCTCTGTGGATGCTCTCCTCAAAGCAATCTTCAAGGGAGGTTGATTTTGTCCTTTGCTGTGGCCATTTACCCTTGTGGGCCATGTCACTTNGGATCTCCATTAGACAAAGGAATCACTTACACTATAGATGCCTAAGCAACACACCCTTGTGAGCCCTTGAAAATCACACTGGGGATGATTAAGAAGAGGGTTCCTTTCCCTCAAATACAGTTCTAAAACCTGTGGAGCACTGAAGGCATTCCACTTTGCCTAGTCTGCTTAGAGCAATGAAGACNACAGCCATGGAAATAACTTCCCTTTACTCCANAGTCCTCCATCTGCCTCTGCCATCCCACTGGTAATCATACTAACATACATTTTAAACGTGATTAGCTAAATATCTTCTTCATAATTGATAAAAAGAGAATCGATTGTTTTTCATCTTTAAAGGAGAATAAAATTCTGTTTGAAGGCCCTCACAGCCTGATGCCGAGTCTTTGAGGACAAAGAAACCCATGCTAGCTCATTCCCTCATGAAAGGATCAGATTTAAAGAATTAATCATGAAAGGGCTCTAAGGCAAGAAGAGATAAAGGCTGGAGGCAGGCAGGCAGGAGCAGTAGCCCCACCCACCCCGTGTTGCCCAGCTGCCAGTGGAGAGATGACAGCTCCCACTAGGGACAGCCACCACAGCTAGGCACCATGAATGAAAGCAATTGAGGCCTGGACACACGTGGACATAAATTCCTTAACTTTAAGTGGTTTTCCAGGCAAAGCCTCCAGGCCTTTTGCTAACGGTGTGCATAGTTTGGGACCAGCTTTTTAGGAATGGACATGAGAACTCAGGTTGTCTGGTCAATGATTTTATGAGCTCAAAAGCCCCTGGTGCGGAGCTTAGCTTCACATACACCCTACAAAAAAAGGATGGGCCTCGAACTTGTCATCCACCCAACAAGCAGCAATGTATCTCCTTTGACCTCTGGCAACACCCCCTCCCCACTTCTAACAGATCAGGGAAGCAGATCTGAGCTTATAGCGCCTGCCAGTCGGCTGGACAATAAAGCCTTTTCTTTTTGCAAAAGCCAGACTCATAGCACTGGTTGCTATGCACACCAGGCAGCAAGCCCTTCTCCGTGATGTCAGCATTGCTCCAACAAGATGAGCATCTCAAATATGGTACTGTTGGGGCAGCCCCTATGCTGGGATTGCCTCTGACCACCACTGGTGGAGTGTGTTGGTTCTCCATCTCTTTGGAGAAAGGACCACACACAACAACATTAAAAGAATGAAGGGGTTCTTTTGAATGCTAAGTCAGATGTTTCTGTCAGTGGTGGCCGGGTGGCTTTAGGCCCATGGAGAGGCTGGATGAGCATCCAGCTGGGTCATGTCATAGAGCAAAGCTGCTTACNTCTTAGCCGTAGGGATGGGAAAGGGAGAGACATAAAGGGGCTGGGGTCACTATCCCATTCAAGGATGCATCCTTGATGACCTAACTTTCTTTCCACAAGGCCACACCTCTTACAGGTTCCCCTACCATACCCCCAAGCCTTTAACTTACGGTC
>LZPO01096522.1:1164529-1181548 GCA_001675575.1 Neotoma lepida
ACTGGTTGAGATGATTTTCTTGCCTAACTTTCTGCATGTATGTATTTTCCTATTGAAAATCTGCCCCCTCCCCACACCCACTGAAGTGTTTTTCCAAATTGGAGGGAGATCTTACACCATTGTCTACAGAGGATTCATAATCTCTACCTTATCTGTTATTTATCAAGTGTTGAGTATGTGTGCTTTGGATCACANCATTCTTTAATTCCTTCTTAATCCTCCCCTCGTTTCTTGATCCATTCTTCAGCTTTTATCAGTTCTCCATAATAAGAATTCTGTAAAGCAGGGTTGGTAACACTCCTTTTATAGAGCACTACCTTTCCGAGCCTTATCTGGAATCTGAGACCAGCCAGGGTCTGGGCAGTAGCTTTTTCTAAGCCCATAGGTCAAGAGGAATNTGTGCTGGCTCGGAACACCCCTGGCACACTCCTTCCAGGACTCTTCCTTCACACTTGACGCCCTTTCTCAGGGCGGTATGGATCTGTACTTGTGTGGTAAAGATCTACAAGTCTGTTNCCCTTTGGCTTTCCAGTTCCATTTGTTCTGATGGGCCAGACATGGCGGAATCACTGTCATCTCAGTTCTCACACCTGGCCCCAGGTCTGCTCAATAAATATGGAGTGATGGTGACATGTATTCCATGAACAGCCTCTTCAGACTGGGGTGGGGGCAGTGTGCCAGAGGACATGTGAAGCCACAAGACAAACACCTACACTTTCCTAAAGAGTCAATTTCACAGGAAGGGAAGTCTAAACACCCTTTTTATACAGGCATTTTAAAGTGTAGTCAAACAAGATTTACATGACCTTTTTAAGAAGATTAATTACTTCAAAAATAGTGTGATTACATAGTTAATTTTCCTATTTTTTTTTCTTCAACAAGGCTTGATTGAGTATGCTCTTCATGCCAGGCACTTTTCTAGGCCTGGAGAATACAGTTGTGAAGTAAACAGGTTTGATCCCTGCCTTTGTGGGGTTTATAGTCTAGTACAGATGTCAGCAAACCTATTATATAAAATCCCAGTGAGCAAGTGTTGTAGGCCTCTCGAGCCAAACATTCCTCATCGTGCTATCCCACCCTACTGCTATAACAAACAGCCACAGACNGATAGGAGGCAACAAGCAGACGGTGTTGTGTCAGTAAAAACTTTATTACAAGACGGGCAAAGGAAAAAGCGAAGACGCAGTAAAGCCAGGGTTACCAGAGGAACAGGAAATGAGGAGACACTGGCCACGAGTAAGATACTGCACTGTTGTGGGACTAATAAACCACAGTGATCTAATGTGCAGTGTGAGGACTGTAATGATGATGTTGGAGTCTACACCCTGGAAATTTGCTAAGAGAGAGGTCTTTAATGTCTTCTTGTCACATTCCCACCCAGAGAGAGGTGGGGTACATTAAATCTCCTTGACTGGAGTAAATGCTTTACTGTGGCTAGTGTATGCTAAAATACATTCACTCCAGCACATGCTCCCACTATTATATGCTGTCTTACCACAGAGGTCCAAAGTAACGGCGCCAACCAGTTCTGGGGAAGAAACTCCAAATCTGGGGGTTGAAATAAACTTTTCTCTCTTCATAAATGAATCACTGGGGACAGTTTGTCACAGTAACAGAAAGCTACCATACACATGCAAGCTCAGCTCTTACGTATAACTATGGGCAATGACTGGTTGCTGGCTGAGGGAACAGTACCCACATGTAAGCTGAAAGATGAATTGGCCTGAGTCTGAGGTGATTGTAGCAGCCAGAGTAGCAGATGTAGGGTCAGCAGCAGCAACAGCTGTGGCAGAGAGGAGGGCATCCTCTGAGGGCATTGTCGGGCACGTGATGGACACAGCTTGTCTGCACATCCATGACTTGCCCTATGGCATCTATACAAACACTAACTCTCCAGTCAACACTAGGACAGTGACCGTNGATGCCCAGGTAGAAAGTCCCTCAGTAAATTACTATAAAATAAAAGTGTTCACAAGCACATTCCAGGAAAGGACACTAGGGGTGTTGCAGTAGGCATTGGTAACCCCAGGACTCACTGAGCTGAGGCAGGAGGATCATGAGTTTACTGATAGTCTGCACCAAATAGTGAGACTGTCTCTGTNATTTTCAACTGTCTAGAACGTCTAGTTTTGAGAGCCNATGGCAGGCACATCACAAACCACATTTCTACAGGCTTAGAAATAGAATTGAAATGGAGAGAATTCTATTTGGCAAAATGAAACACTAACTTCATACAGAGTTTCAAATGAACTGGCAGTCACTAACTAAATAACCTTCGAATTAATTCTCCTTATGCCTGAAAATACAACCACTGAGAACATAAGAAGACATCCTAAATTATATAAAGACCACGAAGACCCCAAGTTACACAAGTCTCAGGATCTATCAGAAAATGTGATAATTAATGCTGAAATCCTTGAAGCTGAATTGTAANAAGAGCTAAATCTTTCAGAAAAAAATAGACCCACACATGCATCACCTCTGGGTTTTCTATAATTCTTATTTCACGTAATTTTTCAGAACTCTATCCTGACATCATCAGCCTGTGGAATCATAAAACCTGTTTCAGCAACACCTGTATTGGATTTTATTATCAAAGNTAAATTTGTCTGAAAGTATTTGATTTTCCCTTTGCCAACAGCAATTGGCGTTGCTTTCAATGACATCATTTGAAAATTAATTTGCTAAAAGCACCAACTTCACCACTTGAATGAACAGACAAGAAAAGAAGCCTGAAACATCTTATGATTTGTCATGGCACACAACGATGTAAAGTATTGTTTATTACCCAAAATTATGACCTCAGAATACTTCTTTTCCATTTAAAATTTGTAGTTGTTTAATGTTATTATNCTTATCAACTTAATAGTAAAATATTTTGCAATGCCAATCTTTACAGATCAGTAAATGCCCATTTCTCCTCTGGTTTTTGAGCAAGAACCTGTGGTTTTGCATTAGGCCTTCCAATTTATGTAGCTATTATGTGCAGGAATTAGGGCAGGTTGTCCCAGGGAAGTGGGAAGGTCTAAAATGAGCAGGGAACTGGAGGTGGAGTGGAGTGGCAGGGCACTTGTTTAGTACGTGCAAGGCCCTGGGTTTGCGCTCCAGCAACATTAAAACAGAAAACAAAAGTTCTCATCAAGAAGAGCATTGTCTCCCAGAGCAATGGCTGTTAGAGTGGAGCCCTGAGACAGTGTGACCTGATGTCTCTGTCAGTCTGTAACAGAACACAGAACACCCTCACTGGGTGGTTTAAACACNAAACGCTTCTCGCAGTTCTGAAGGCTGGAGGTGTAGGTGGATTTTTCTGTCNTGCAAGCCAGCTCCCAAATAACCACACAGAGACTTCTTAATTATGAAAGCTCGGCCAATAGCTCAGGCTATTGTTTCTAACTAGTTCTTATCACTTAAATTAACCCATTCTATTCATTTATGTGCTGCCACATGGCTCATGGCTTGTTACCTCATTTCCTGCATGCTTCTTCCAAGTCTCCTCATGACTCCGCCCTTCTTCTTCCCAGCATCCTCTGTGCTTGGAAATCCTGCCTAGCTACTGGCCATTTAGATTTTTATTAAACCAATCAGAGTGATATCTTTACAATGTACAAAAAGATTAATCTACAACATTACATACAGTAAAATTATATTCAATAAGAGCAATTATCAAGTAAGAATTACATTCATAAAGTCTAGTCTATTAGTATTTGGAAAATTTAGAGAAAATATTCCATTATCTGTCCTCTGTTGATGAGTCCAAAGATTTGTACCTAATTTATTTTCTTTCATAACTAAGGAAAAGTATAACTATAACTATCTAGTCTTTAACTTCATCAAAGACCTCGGAAGGGTATAATATTACCTGAGTAAACAGAAAGTACAGTGCAAGCCACGTTCAAAACTATAGAAATGACTGACATATGGCTGCCTGGACAGTCACCCAAGGTTCCTCTGCAATGCTGGGGCATTCATCTTCATTCTANAGGCCTAGAATANCTGACAGACTTTTCTGTGAAGCAGGACTTTTGAAGGACTATCCCATCTAAGTCTTGGCAAATTTCAACAGTCGCTTTCCTATGTCTCCTGTAGAATGTCCGGCAGACCTTTCTGTGAGGAAGCTGGACATGATGGTAGATAATT
The DNA here is from genome assembly GCA_001675575.1 of Neotoma lepida. Lineage (NCBI taxonomy): Eukaryota > Metazoa > Chordata > Mammalia > Rodentia > Cricetidae > Neotoma > Neotoma lepida. Next base: position 1,168,667 of record LZPO01096522.1, read on the forward strand.
GCAATCCCAGGGCTGGGGAGCAGAAACAAGGGGTTCTCTAGAGTTTGTTGACCAGCTAGCATAGCATACTTGTCAAGTTCTAGGCCAGTGAAAGACCTTGTGTCAAAACAAAACAAAAAATAGTGGATGATACTTGAGAAATAATACTTAAGACACACACACACACACACACACACACACACACACACAGGGGTGTGAGGGGGCAGGATACAGAGAGACTATGAAAGAGACAGAGACTAAAGATCCACCAATCTCCTTTAAGGGCAAGTCCCTAAGGACCTGGGAGGGCAGGCATTTAACATCCAAATGCCAGGGTTAACTGAAGGCAGCCTCTTTTCAACATCTTGGGACACACAGCTGGCAGGCTCAGCCTCTGCAGGCTTCTTGTCAGAAGGCCCAGTTCTCATCTCCACCCTCAGAAGCCTGCCAAGTCTTCCTCTCTGGGTTAGGCCACCCTGACCTCCATCTGTGGGTAAAAGGGAAGGGTGCTAGCAACTCAAGAAGCCGCTGCTGTTGGACGCCAGGCTTCTGTTCCTCAAGACGGTGACCCCGAAGCAGAAGCTGCTGGGCTGTTTCTGAATCATCTTCAACAACAAAAACTTTCCACGGAATTGTGGCAACTGAGTCCATTTTATTGTTCGGCTTCCAAGTTTTTGAAAATCCACAAGCTACAAATGACCAGCTGTGTGGGGAGAGGTGGGGAGAGGTGGGGAGAAGTAAAATGAGCCCGTTCTGCCACTGGATCGGGTCTAAGATTTGCTCTCACCCTATCAAAGAGCAGTGTTCGACGAAAGGAGTTCATAAGTCACATTGGCTTTTTATCAGGGAGCCTTAAAGGGTCTCTGTAAAAAACAGCTCCTGTGAACGAAGTACCAGGCAGTGGGTTTCAGGAGAGGAACACAGACCAAGACTAAGCAGGGGACTAGCACTCAAAGTCACTTTCCTTACAGGGAAAACAGGGACCTGATCATGTCAACCCAGACANACTGAAGCTCTACCTATCNATTGCTACGACTCTCCATATTTTAGGGACAACTGACCACCTACAGAGTTCAGCTGGATCACCTGGCCTNGCACGGGGGGTGCCATTTCAGGTTTGGTCTGATTTGTAGGGTTCTCTTGAAAAATCCCCGATCTGTGGTAATGCGGATGTAGATGATGCAGCTACAGCTTGGAGACTCATCTCTCTCTCTAGCAGCCGCTGTGAGTTTCATCAGACAGAAGAACATCCGAATATGCAGAGCCAGCCCAACAGCATCTCCTAGGGATGGCGCTCTGTGCAAAGGTCGTCATCACTTTCCAGANCGTTCGTAGCCTCCGGAGAGGCTCTCGCCTCCATCTCTGTCCTCAGCAGCTATTTCTCTTCCACCTGTCTCTGTTTCTTCCTTCTTCCTTCTTTCCCTCTTCTTCAGTTCCATTCTCTTTTTTCTTCCCCTTGCTTGTCTGGGATGGTTTTCTATTGATTCTGTGTTGATATTTCCTGTCATAATTTAACAAGTGGACCAATCTCTCTCCCCAAACGGATGGCCAGATTTAACAAAACAAATGATGCCCACCCAGTTCATCTGAATTTTGAATAAACAGCAAGTATTTGGGACATATGTTAAAAAGTAATTCCTTGTTTAATTTGATTTATTATTTAAATCAAACTGGGAATCCGACAGTATCTGGCAGTGTGAGCCCTAGCTCACGGTAGATTTGTGTAGGNCTCAAATGTTTTCTTGTGTTTTTTCAAAATACAAGGATGCTCTATGATAAACTTTGTAATTCTCTCATAATTTAAAAGACATGATTAAACAACATTTTACAAATGTTCCAGAGAGTTTTAGGTCTCTCTTGACACCCATGCCAAGGTCTATAGGGAGCTCTTTGAATTCAATGTCACCACACGTGCCCCTCCTGAACCATCTCAGAGGTCAAAGGAGGTTGCAGGGTGGCCAAATGCCAAGAGACATATCATGCCTTCGTGAAAGGAAAGGTTAATTTTGCATACAGTTGGGGTGAAGCAATTAAATTATAAGCTTTTTCTTTCATTTTTGTCTTGTGTTTGGTATCTTCTCAGAATGATTGGAATATGGGGACAGGAAAGAAAGAATTCCTCTTTCTGGGGCTCCTTTGGGTGGTGTCCTTGGGAGTGAAATACAAGAAAAGGTATGCAGGCGAACACTGCCCAGTGATGTGAGGTCACTGCTGACAAGACCTGGCTACCTAGCCTGTCACAATTTCCTGGTATCTGAGCAAACAGCTTCTGCATGTGAAGGACACTGAGTTGTCTGAAGGAATCAGTACCAAGAGCTCTGAGGCCACCCCACATCTCCTTCCATCCTGAGCAACTCTGGAACTGCTGGAAGTCCCACAAGAGGCCCCTCAAGAACAGACCCCATTCCCAAGGTCCTGAGGAAGTCTGCCTCCAGGCGTTGCCGTTTCTTGGTGGTGTGGTCCAGGCCAGACTTTCTGCTCTGCCTGCTGGAGGACAGCCATCCTTATTGAGTGTATTTCCAAGAAAGCAGTTGACAGGCTTGGCAGTGCTATTCCTGGAAATGTTCAATAGGCCATCCTCTGGCAAGGCCTGCTGCTGACGGATGGGTCTAAGGGGTACCGTGTGCTCAGCGCCATCTAGGCCAGGCCTATTCCCAGGTGCCTCTGAGCATCAGCCATCCCCAAATACCATGGGCTGTCAGCTGGCCCGGGCTGCAGGCCTCTTCATAACTGCTTCCTCCCTTGGCAAGACAGATGCCAGCGGGCTTGCTGCTAAATGAAGACAGGCGTCCTGTGACTATAAATTATAAAACAGCAGATCCATCTGATGAGCTTGCTGTGTGTCCCTGCAGTAAACTTGGTGGGATGGACACACACACACACACACACACAGGCTTGACCATAGCCAGAGGGCATTTAATACAGCATTTTTGACTCTTTTGGCAGCTGTTGGAGAAAGGTCAATCCTGCTGTGAAGCAGAATAGCTCTTAGCAACCCTCAAATGTGAGAGTTTCCTTCAGTTGTCTACCACAGTATGGACCAAGGCTTCTGGGGACCAGCACTACATGCATTTGGGGNGGTCCATTTGCGTGTTGGGGGTCATATGTAAGCATCTCTGGTGTCCTTCTACTCCCATGTCAGCAGCAGGCTCCTACTGGCAGAAAAACACAAAGGAAAGAGTAACCTGAACTCCCTGGCAGACACAGGCTGAAGAGCTAGTCTCTGAGGACAGGGCTGTGTGGGTCCTGGGGACTGCTTCAAGCCCTCTCCTTCACAGCACAGGCTCTGCTCTTTGGGGAGACCCAAGATCACATTTGCTTTTGGAAACAGGACACAGATTGACTGGTAGATGAATAGATGGATGAATGGACACACACACACACACACACACACACACACACACACACACCAGATGTTGCTGAAAGTCCCCCTGGAAGGCAAAATTGCTCTTAGGTGAGAATCACTATCTAGAGGCAAGGAGCTGGGCTCCCCGGATGATGCCAGAGAGAGGGAAGTGCTAGCTCAGAATCTGGTGGGCTGGGATACCAGGCAAGTCATGGACTCTGTGGGTCTCAGTTTTCTCATCTCTAAAATGGGAACACAGAAAACGTGGAATCAAGGGGCTATGGAGGCTGGGACACGTGACACACTTCCAGGGGTGTTTAGTCTACAGATTAAAGAAAGTAGTCAAGGTTTATGCAGAGCTTAAATCAAAGGGCGGGGCTTCCCTGAAAAGAAAAAGCCAGACTGCTTATTTATAAGATTTCCCGACTCTGAAGTGAAAACAAACACAGGCTTTAGCCAGCTCTCTCTCCCTATTCTCCTTTTTTACAGAATTACGATGCTGTGCCCCCGAGNGAACAAGATTTCCCCTGGTATTTCTTCAGAAAGGCTTTGGAAGATTTTTGTTGTTATTGCTGTCTTTCTCCACCCCCCATTAAAGAAAGTAGTCAAGGTTTATGCAGAGCTTAAATCAAAGGGCGGGGCTTCCCTGAAAAGAAAAAGCCAGACTGCTTATTTATAAGATTTCCNCATCATCATCCTGGGAATTGTATTTCTCTGATGAAAGAACAGGAAGTAGTGAGAGGGGATGGCAGGGGTTGGAGGGTGGGTGGGGTCTCCTTGATTTCTTCACAAAATTTGTACCTGATTTTCTTTATTGTCAGAAACAGAAACTGGCCGGGAAATACCCCGTGCCTATAGGAAGACACTGTTGCTTTAAAACGGCTTTGCTGTTATATAATTAACTGCTGGCCTCTCCCTTCAGCTTTCAAGGAACTGTAAAGACATCTTGAAAGATCTCTTCTGCTCCCACCGGCAGAAAACACGAAGGAAAAAGGGGGGTAACCTGAACTCCCTGGAAGGTACAGGCTGAAGAGGACAGGGCTGTGTGGGTCCTGGGGACTGCTTCAAGCCTCTCCTTCACAGCACAGGCTGTGCTCTTTGGGAAGATCCAAGGCCACATTTGCTTTTGGAACCAGGACACTGTGATTAATCAAAGAAAACAAAACCAGCTTCTTTTCCTATAACACGTCCACAGAGGGTTTTTCTAAGAAAAACCTTGATCAAAATGTTCCTTCTGTTTTCCTAAAGGCCAGAGAGGAGGGACCCATGGAAGCTGGGTCCTGAAGGGTCCCCTTCCCAGAAAAGAGCTTCATTATGCTAACTTGCTCAAAGCAGCGGGGCAGCAGTGTCTGCTACAGCATCATTGACCCCTCTGGCAAAAAGCAAGTGGTGTCTTGTCCCCACAGCCTCTCGAGGTACTCACCTGCTCTGTACCTGCTCTCCCTGGGCCATTCTGATCAGACAGGCTTCCTGGAAGATCTAGGGGACTGAACCAATGAGCACAAGGATCAGAGAAAGCAGGCAGCTGGGAGTCCTGGAGGCAACTCAGACAGGCTGACTTCTCAGGAAGTTCTTGCTGTAGGTAAAAACAGACGAGGGCTGATGGAGTGAGACAAAGGGGCAAAAGGAGTACCTCCTGGGGTGCCCAACAAACTCAGAACTCAAGTAAATAATATTTGAATGTAATTTGTTGAAATAAAAATTCGTTTTTAAAAATCCACAATGAACAAAATCTCTAACATTCAAAGTATCAGTACGCACTCTCACAGGTATGCCAGCAGTTGGTATACTCTTGACTTTGACACTGGAAAGTCTCTACAAAGGAGCTCGGTGAAATGGGAGTACCAAAAGAGCCCTGGGTTTTGAGACAGAAAAGCAGTTAACCCCATGAGGATGCAAACACACCTTCAACCTCTCAGACTGTTCCCCTGGGCTTAAGCCTGGCCACGTCTCCTTCACAGGACTTGTGAAGATCAAGTTCTAGCATTTGATAAATCATAACCATGGCAGCCATAGAATGTATAACAAAGTATAACAATGCCAGCAATAGCAGGTCAGNTGGGATGGTCTCGGTGAGTAAGGAGAGAAAAGGCCAGATGAGGAGGGGTGGGGGGAGGTTCGAGGGAAGATGTGTGGAGGCGCATGGGAAGAGGCTGAATTTTGGATTCTGGCCTGCCCTGGAGCTTCAGCTTAGCTCTTTACAGTTGACAGAGCCTCTATTCATCTTCCAAATGCTATAAGCCTCAGTTTATCTAGTCTTAAAGTGGGAGAAAGGGAGATGGAGTAATGGAATGTCCTGAGTATTGTCTGCACAGCCTAGTGTGGTCCATGGCATCTGCACACATGTGCACACACACANANAGAGACACATGTTACCTGTCCTGGGGAGAGATGGGNACCAAGGAACTGGAGAGGCAGGGAANGACACTTACAGATACTGGAGGAAGGGAAAAGAGGACCAAGGAAGGAAGAGGGGACTAACTCAGACACCATCCTGGACTCGGGATTCTTAGACAGCAAGTCAGNCCCAGTTTCCCTGGAAATACCCTTGGAAAGAATCAAGCCTAACGATATATTCGACATTTCTCTGTGTTTACACGCGGAGCTCTGATTCAGTTGTTTTTCTCGAGTATTCTAGAACATTCTACCCTTTTCATCCGTCCTCCTGAAGCCTGACATTTACTCATACTACTTAAGAAGACTTCTATCCTATCGATGAAGTTTTGTTATCTCAGTTGGGTAAAGAAACAGAGAAACATTTTTCCCCCCTACTCACTGATTCTGCCAAACCTCTATGCCTTGCCCTTTGATTTAAGAGCCAGCGGAATTCTGGGAGTGGGTGGAGAACTCACTCCCACCCACAGAGGTGGACAGCAGGCAGGTGCCTTGCACCCAGCTCTGCCGTACTCCAAAGCCCCAGAGCAGAGATACTTCAGGGAAAATGGTTTCTCCTCCAAGGCAGAGCTCCTTTGAATGGGTGCCCTGTGCCTTTCNTGCAGAACAAAGAGGCAACACTGTAAGCTAGCAGAGCTGCAACTGACAGATGAGCCCCTGGAAGCCAGCCTTTATGTTTCCTTACCAAAGAAGAGGAGAAGGAAGTGCCAAGAACTTAAAAGAATAAATATTCTAGAAATAATTCCTGACTGTCTTTGGAATGCGTTCTTCTTCCCCTAGGAGATTTGTTTCTTAGAGACTGTTTGCTTTGGCTACGAAAATCGGNCTGCATTCTGCAAGCACCCACCTGCTTTGGGGGAGTTCTGCCGCCCCTCTGGCACTGTGAAAGGCTGCAGGGAGGCTGGACTGGCCTCCTCGGACAGCCTGCTGCAGGGTTAACCCATTAGTCCAGGACACAAGGGCACAAACTTGACATGATACCAAAAAATCAGTAATCAAGGTAATGGATGCAGTGCTTAAAAAAAAGTACTGTAAAAAATCCACAATGAACAAAATGTGAACTTTAAAATAAAGACAAAAATCTGTGCAGCTGGGAAGTGCTACAATCAGAAGCCTTTGTTTTGTTTTTTTTTCAATATTTTTAACATCTATTTATCATGTGCATATGCATATGTGGGTGTGTTCCGCAGCATGTGAGTGTAGATGACAACTTAAGGTTATTGGNTCTCTCCTTTGACTTGTGGGTTCTGATGGAACACAGGTCATCAGCCTTGGTGGCAAGTACCTATAGCAGCAGCTAAGTCATCTCGCCAACCCCATCAGATCTNAGGCCGTTAGTGTGGGAAAGTCTGGTACCATCTTAGCAGGGCAGGGAAGAAACCGTTCCCATCACTTCAGAAAATGGTATCTGCCCCACATCTGGATGACAAGTCCTCCACAACTATCAAACTCATAAGCTCTCCTGCAAAGGGCTGAAAGGACCAAGCACAGCCGGGAACTTCCTCTTCCTCGTGTGTGTGTGTGTGTGTGTGTGTGTGTGTGTGTGTGTGTGTGTGTGAGAGAGAGAGAGAGAGAGAGAGAGAGAGAGAGAGAGAGAGAGAGCACATTTTAATTATTTGCAAACATTTAAAATTGGGAGATTCTTATAAAAATAATCCACATTTTAGCTAATCCTTAAAAACTAGAATATTCACTTTGCCTTGAAAAATGCATTTAGCAATTGATTAAAAACATTCAATTTTTTTCTCTGTTGTATTTGGCAGCCAAAAAAAACCAACAATAATCATTCCCGNTTACTGATAACACATTAAATTTTAGCAGAGTTCAAGGCTTTTGGTATTTGTGTCTTTAACTTCTCACAATTCTGCACTCATTACTCTCATCCACAAAGGGTAAATCTGAAGCTGGGAAGACATAAATAATGTTTTCCAAATCCCTTGGCTAATAAACAACNTGGCCAGCTTCCATCCTTGGAGGTGTGNACTGAGTTACTGGCTATTAGGAGGCCTTGATGGCCCTGGGTGTGCAAATAGGAGGGAAAGGGGGTCCCACCCTCACCCTCAGAGGCTGGCTCAGCTCCCAGGCTTCTGTTTTTGTCAAAGCGCTCTCTCGTTCTCTCTGTCTCTGTCTCTGTCTCTGTCTCTGTCTCTGTCTCTGTCTCTGTCTCTCTCTCTCTGTTTTCTTGTCTTTCTATCTTTTCTCTTTTTTCTCTCTCTTCTGTTTGCTTTTGTTTGATTGCTTTGCTCATTCTGTGATGAGCTACCTTCCAGTGATGTTGATTTTGACATTCCGAGGGTACAGTCCATCATGGGGGGAAGNCATGGCAGCCAAAGCATGTGACACTATCCACCCACAGTCACCGAGAGAAGAGGTGTTCCCTTCTCTTTCTCATGTTTCTTCAGTCAAGAGACCCAGCCCACGTAATGGTGCTGCCTCCATTACCATCTCAACTAAACCTTTCTGGAAACACCCTCACAGACATGCCCAGAAGTCTGCCTGCTATATGAGTCTAAATCCCATCAAACTGACAATCAAGACTAATCCTTGTGAGGCNACTGCTCATCAACTTGACACCAAAACACCTCATTTTTGAATGATAGTGTTGTACTCCCATTCCCTAAAGTCTCATGTTCATCTTATAATGCAAACCATATATAGTTCATTTCTAAGAGTCCTCAAAGTCTTAATAGACTCCAAATTGTTCATATATATATATATATATATATATACACACATATATATGATTATTCTGTGTCTATTCTGACAATCTCTTAGCTGTGAGTCCCTGTAACATCAAAATCAACTTAGATACTTCCAGCAAACAATGATGTACACTAAACACTCAAATTCTAAAATGGAGGGATGGGGATACAGCAAGGAAAGATTAGACCAAAGCAAGCCCCCAAACCCAACAGGGCAAATGCCAAATGCTACAGCATGTCAAGCATAGGGTTTGTGATGGAATCCTATGGCTTTGGTGACCACATTCTGCCTACTGTGCCACCCCAGCACATGTAGGTTCTCTTGGGTTGGTTTCATTCTTCAGTCTATAGGGAAAGGTTTCATTTGGTGCCTATGGTTTTCCTTGTTGACATCCTATGGCTTGGCATCTCCTGCAGCTGGGTTTCTCCAGTTCTACATAAGACTTCACTTTCACAGCTTCGTGCAATGGCTTCTTGGGGCCTTGTTGCATGGAATCCAACCCTGCCTGGCCTCAGAAGCTATGTGAAAACTTGGTGTAAGCCTCCATGACCCCTATAACTCCTGCATATTTTTCTGCCTATAAAACCAGTACTGTGTGGATGATGCTGCCAGTTTTGACTGAGAGCTCAAGATGCAATCTGGACTCCTCTACAACATCTGTAGTGGCCTCTGGGCACCTTGGCAGCTAATCACATTGCACCAGAGAAATGAAGAGTAATTCTATTACTTTCTTCGTTGTACTCAGTCTGGAACTCCAGTGTATTGAATGGCACAGCCTACACCTAGGCTGGATCATCGCATTTTGGTGAAACCTATCTGGAAACAAGTTCATAGACATGCCCAGGAGGTTGACTCCTAGGTGATACTAAATCCTCTCAAAGTGACAATCAAGAATAATCATCACTCTTCTTTTCTCTTCTAACTATTGTATATATAGATGCTCCTGACTTATGGGCTTAGCATACCTTAAGTGACTAATTCCTATNATACACCTATGTGGAGCATCACAGCTTAGAAACACAGTTCACCATAGAACAGTGCTTCTCAACCTTCCTAAAGCTGAGACCCTTTAATACAGGTCCTCACGTGGTGGTGACCCCCAACCATAAAATTATTTTTGTTGCTACTTCATAACTGTAATTTTGCTACTTCTGTGAATCGTAATGTAAATATCTGTGTTTTTTCCAATCGTCTTAGGTGACAGGTTGAGAACCACTGCTGTAGAGCAGCAAGGGCCCCCCTCAGATTGCCTGACTGACTGGGAGTTGTGGATCACTGCCTCAGCATAGCATAAACAGAGGACCACACCTCTCATCACTAGCCCAGGAAAGGATGCACATTAAAAATTCAATTTTAAGGTATTTTTTAAACTGCATATGTATTGCTTTTCCATAATCATAATAAAGGAGAAAAATGGAAGGTCAAGCCNCCATTTACTTGGGGGCTTTGGGGATTGGCCTCTCAGTCAATTACTCTTGGAAAGAGCATTCCCCAGCTCAGAAGCAAAAACAGAGCAAAGTCCCAAGTCCCAGTGACCTGTCCTCTCCACAGGGCTGACTCCTTGCATCAGCAGGAGAATGGCCTCACCCTCCCATCTAGACACCTCTGAACAGACAGCTCTCCATACTGCTGTTGCTTCTGCTAGCACCTGTGAGTGTCATTGGGCTGTGGTTTACAGCACACAATGGCCAGACCCTTGGACTTATGGAGTCATGGCATCCTCTAACTCTTGCTGATAGTAAATGGGCCAATACAGTCTCATGGGAAAACTCNATCTGGTTGCTCCACACTTTTCCAGCATCATTTTCCAAATTTGACTTGTGACAATTAAGCTTCATTGTCACCCTTGGCTGGACTTAGAATCACCACGTAAACATCTCTGTGTTTGTGTGCCTAACAGTGTTAGATTGAGCATGAACAGCCCACCTTGAATGGGAGTGGCATGATCTCATGGGCTGGGGGAATACCAAAGAGAAAGCAAGCTGAGGACCAGAAACCATCACTTCGTTTCTTTGCTGTGTATATGACGTGACCAGCTGCATCTTGCTCCAGCANGCTTGCCTTCTCTGCCATTATGGACTGNATCCCTTTGAACTGAAGACCAAAATCAATCCTTCTTTAAGTTGCTTTTATTGGCTATTTTTTTTGACAGAAACNAGAGAAGCAGTACATATACAATTCCCTAACACTTCTTTAAAACTTAGCTCCTTCTACAGTACTCTGTAGCTAAGGAACTTATCTCATCTACATCCTAGAAACCTGGGTACCACACTCATCCTGGACCATTTCCCTACATAATCCTCACATTGAATCCAACATGAAATCTTATTGATCTGATAAACATCTTTAGGGAGCTCTTAAACCTGTTTATTCCTTCCCAGCTCAGGTGATGTAACTTGGACTACAGCATGCCCATCTAGGGTATGAACCATGGCTACAACCTCCTGCTTCTGCTCTTGTACCCACCCTGGAGTATCTCATGCTCCAAATCAGCAGGTTTTCTGGAATANACCTGCCCAGTACTATAATCTTTCTAAAACACACGTGGTCATCTTACCCTCATTCTTATTGGTTAGTCTCTAACACTGCGTGTCAGGNGAGTCTCTGCCTGAGTATTCAGTTATCTCAACAAGCCACACTGAATCTCTCTCAGTTTCCCAAACATACCTATTCTCTTCCTCTCCTTTCCATATGTTCCCCGCTTCTGCAGAGAATACACCCCATTCATTCCTCATCTTTGGGGCCTCACTGAGNTAACACTTGAGCCAGGAACCTTTTGCTGACCTTCCTACACTGGATTGGATACCCTTTGTTGAACTCCCATTGCTACCTTGGCTACTTTTATTTCAATTCTCACCCTACTATACAAGCCATAACTCTTTCCAGGTCAGGCCATAAGCCCCATAGAGCTGCTATGTGACTCCATGTGTAGCCTTTGTCACCTGCTCACTGCTATGTGCTCAATAAAATCTATTTTTCCAACTAAAGTGCTCAGAGCACCAATGACGTGACTCACCTTCTAGCAGAAACATTAAGAATCACTGCCGGGAAAGCGCNTGTTTGCTCGGGAAAGGCCTCGCTCTGACAATGCTCCGAAGTGGCTATGAGCAGCTGTGCATTCGCTAGCTGCCTGGCTTCCTAGAAGTACGCATATTTTAGAATTTGTTTGGAGAAGTTGTGAAACAAATCCCTTTCTATGTATTTGAGAACATTGTGTGTTTCCTTTAATTTCTTCTTGCCAGACTGATATGGTTTCATAACCTCATTTTAGGGCCACTGTATCTTACCATGACCCTTGCCCTTTATCCTCATTAGTGGCCCTGCCTGGCACAGAGATCTCCTGAGGGCGTGTTTGAAGAGAAACTGTTGTTAAAAAGCANGTCTGCACCTGGCATTAGGAGGAAAAANATACTAATTTTCTCTTTCATTGTAAATCAACAGCTTGACCTTACTTTNACCCAAAGGCAAAAACTAAAGGCCTTTGTGATCAAAGCCTTTGGTTAAAACAGCATAATTATTCTGGTTCCTTGTGTATTGTATTTGCTCCTATTTACAAAATGTAAGTGACACCCCTTGGCATGAAATTACGGAAAACGCAAAGGTTCTGGATTCAAATGCTAACACTCTTCCACGCATAAGCTTGTGACCCACTTGAACTTCCAGAACTTTAGCCTTCTCCTCTGCAAAGCCAGCCAGACCCCAGCCTCTCACCTCTCTCTCTGCCTCGAGTGTGACAAGCACTGAATAATGCTAATGTCCTTCCCAGACCTTCTGCTATTCCGTATACCGTAGCCATGTGACAGTCCNCACGGAAGCTCTCCNGACTGGGAATGTTTTCTCGGACAAGTCTCCACTGTGGACTGTGCTTGCCAGTCAGCTTTCGTAGCCACACTCATCACAGCAGCTAAAGCTCTGGAGACCCCTGGCGAGCGACAAGACTGTCTGTCCTCTACTCTGGAGAGTGTACTCTTCCTTGTAATCACAGAGAGGGACTCAAAACCTGAGTGAAGAAGGGGAAACAAAGTCACGTGAGGAGGAGGGAATGGATTATCCAGGGGGAGNGAGCTAATACCCTCTTGAGACCAAGGTAAGAGGCAAGGGACCTGGCCACCTTAGTGTGGCCGTTAGATTGCTTACAGGTTGACATGCCCAAAGGCTGGTTCCCTATCTTGCCAAGGCCTTCGCTCCTACACACGTTTCACAGCTCTACAACCGTCTTGAGAAGTTGGCAACTGCTATCATACNCATTTTTCAGAAGAAGAAGCTGAGGGGCATATCCCTGAATCACACTAGCCTGTACAAGACAGAGTTGGATTAAACTTGAGGCTGTGCTCTAAGTTCACGGCCCTTCCCACCCCACTCTCTCCCCTCTCACACAGTTGGAGGAGAACAATATTCCAATTAACCTCCAAGGGAGCATATGCTTGGGAGCTCTTGTCAGTGTCATAGAGGACAGAGGA
>LZPO01096522.1:1186598-1199387 GCA_001675575.1 Neotoma lepida
TGCTTTACAGACAGAATTCTAGAGATGTTTATCAAGTTCTAAGTTGGTAGGATTTTAGCTTCAAACTCTATCTCCCCCGTGCCGAGCAGCTGCTGAGGTCTCTNCTTCTCATTTCAGCGCTCCAGCTGCTGCTTTTTGCTGTGATCTTTGGAATTTTGCCCTGTACATTCTCACTTAAAAATTCTGCCAAGATTTTGTGTATACATCTGGGCTCTCTCTCTTCACTGGACCAAACCTTCTGGACTCCTTCTTTCAAGTTCCTTAGCTGAATAAACCTGCTTCCTGCAGATGTGTGAATGTCTGCAGGGGAGAGGTCGGTTAAAGTGTGATTATGTGCCTGCTGTTGAATCTGTCTTTAGAATTTGGCATATATATGCTTTATCATTATTAATGGGAAGTTTAGTCTGATATGAACTACTGGAAGCTTCTGTGCAAATTTAAACATAAGTGGTCATGATATATATATATTCTATTTTATAATGATGATTTTAATAAACAATATATTTCATATATCGTTTCATGTTGCTAGATATTAATTAATTAGCCTTATGTCTTTTCCCTGATTGGTGGTGCTTGAAATATTTAACAATAAGGTTGCAAAAAATAAATCATTAAGTAGANATATAAGTTGTGAACCTGAGTTCTTTCAATGTTTGTTGAAAGGGACTAAATTAGTTTATTGTGAATGTACCCCCTTAGAAAAACTACAACAAGAGACTAGTTATATTTNCATCTACAGGACAATGGGTTCTCATACCGTGTATTTTTCTGTTTNCAGTTTGCCCTATAAGCAATGATGCAATGAACAGGCTTTGTACATTCATTTNTCAGTTGTCTCTATAAAATTGTAGAAATTAAATTGTGGAATCAAAACAAGCCCACATTTAAAATTTGAATTTTAATGTATACAGTCATCTGTTGTTATGCACAGGGAATTGATTCTAGTACTTTCCCTGTGGGCACCAAATCATGTGGATGCCCAAAATCCTTATGGGAATTGGATAGTATTTGCGAANAACCGACACACATGCTCCCTGATATGTAGTCATTTCANGATTTAATAACTGTTAATAATCACTGTTAATAACCAATGCAATATGAGCATTAAATCAACAGTTATTTTACTATTGTGTGTACAGAATAATAATGACAAGAGAATTACATTTGTACTAACAGCCCCCATATATATAAAGAATACTTTATATTCTTAGCTATTTGAGGTCTTTAATGTGGAATCCACAGATAGGGGCTGTCTATAATCACCAATCATTCTTTATTGAAGGCTGTACTATATATATAAAATGATATACTTCACAATGGTATCTGAAATTGCCCATTTCATTAAAATTTTAACATTGCATATTATTACTCTCCTGAATCTTTTCCATAAACCCAAAACATGTGAACAGAAAGATGGATTGTCTCAACTTCTTTAGTTCTTCTCCATCTTGATGACAAGCAACCCTAGACTGCTGAACTCTGCATGCAGGAGGCATGGTGGGCACTGTGAATTCCACACATAGGCACAGTGATCACTTCAGGAGTGCCCATCTAAAACCTGGTGATACCTAACCATCTCCTCCTGCTTCAGAGCTAAAGCACCGAGATGAAAGCAACTGAAGTATCTTACCATCAGCCTTTTCCACTGTCCTCTTCTGTGCCCCACAGAAATTGGCTGCAAGATCCCAGTCACTGTCCTAAACCTACCTTGGATTCTAGGAAGGCAGATCACCCAGTGATAAGATCACCCTCCAGCTGGAGCAACAGTCCAAGGGAAACAACCCGTCCCTTTAAGTAATAAGGACTTCTGACCAGCTTGCAGAAGCAAGCCTGAGATAATGATTAACCATATCACACCCTGACCAACAGTGCCTCGTTATGCTCAGCTCTTTCCCAAAGCCCCAATTCTTCCTCATTTGAACCTAAAGTTCATGTCAGTACTTTTAAGATAAACGTAGGGCCACTGATTAAATCTCCTCTCTCTACCCTTCAGCATCACTTTCTCTTTGGTTGGCACACTGTTATGGGTAGCTGAACCCAGTCTGTGAGGATTTGTGGGGCTGGGGATTTTTATGGTAAAACTCCAATAGCACCAACAGATAAATAAGCATCCAACTGAGCCACCAAAATGGAAGAGAGACAGATAAGAGAAATCCAGAATCCAGACCTGCAGCCTGTGACTCCTCCCTGAGAAACTCTCCTTTTAATATACTCTCCCGGCTTGCTTCCTTATAAAGATTCATTCATTTTTATTTTACATGTATGTGTGTTTTGTCTNCGAGTATGTGCATGTACCACATGGACACAGTACCCCAGAGACCAGAAGAGGGCATTGGATCTCCCTAGAACTGGAGCCACAGATGGTCGTGAGCTGTCATGTGGGTGCTTGGAATAGAACCCAGGTCTTCTAGAAGAGCAATCAGTGCTCTTAACCACTGAGCCTTCTCTTCAGCCTTCATAGCTTGCTTCTTATCATTTTCTATAGTTTTAATTTTAAAGTAGAGTGTAAGATCTGTGAGGACAGGACCTGTTTCTTGTTTGTTTGTCTGTCTTTGTTTGCCTTGTTTTGTTTTTCCACAGCCTAAGTACACCTTGCATGGTATACTAGAGACACTAAGAAAAACTTGTTTGCTAAGTAACTAAGTGAACCAACTAAGAGCAANGAAGTTTACAGTAGCAAGTGGATAGGCTTTGAAGCCCTTTCATGAGCTGAAAAGAAGACACACTGGTGGTTTGATGTGAGATATGAGCTGTTTAGAATCCGGAAACTGCTACTACAAAATGCTACTGTAGGAGAATCCGGAANCTGCTACTACAAAATGCTACTGTAGGAGGCTGGAATGTGCCANTATCCCAAATGTGCCTCTTTGGTGGAAGGAGTATTTTGAGTTCGTTATTGGGAAACTGCGGATACAGGAGAAGTTGAAAACACAATGGAAGGAAGTCTTCTATAGGAGGAATCTGCATCTATGAAGGAACTCTTCGTCTGCAAAGACGTCCCCCCTCCTCATCAAGAAGGAAAGGTTGAGTCTAAGCCTCTGGAAACACAGCACACCGGAGAAGGCATGCCACAGACCTGCACACAAAATGCTCAGCGTGCTTCCTGAGCATTTCCTGAACAGCCTGCCAGGATTCAGCAGAACCTCTCACACACACCCCCACCCCCGTTCTCTGTTCTAGGAACTGACGGCAGCCTGAATGGAGGCAGTGCATCCGACACTTTCTTCCTTTTTCCTATTACCCTTGCACACNAATTGTTGAACTTTAGTTTCCTGTTCTCTTGTTGACCTCTTTTGGTATAAGGGACCATCCTGACTAAGAACTACGAACGATAGTAGTAATTTACGAGACTAAATTATGCCATTCATATTTCCCCTGCCATGATGCTAACAGTCTGGACATGGGAAGGAAGACGTTTTGCCAAGTTTCACTTGTGCCTGTAAATTCCACTGGTGCATGTTTTCGTAGACCCACTGTGAGCATAAACACCGGGACTCTTAACTATGAGCAGGCTGGTTATGCTGCCACCTGATGAAGCCAGGGACTTGAGAAACAGAGCGCCAGGAGAATAAACAGCCCCTACTGGCAACAAACTAGCAAGTTGAAGATGGTAGATTCCTGTCCAGGACAGCCTCACTAACAACGGTTAAGTGAAGAATTTATACAGTAGATTCAATACAGCACTTTTTAGCTACAGATGGCTAGGCACCAGTGCAACATCGACTCCTACAGTGGCCCGTTTCCTGGATGCACATTCTGGTGTTATCTGAAAATCTGATTTCTGTAAATCATAAGGAAGATTACTGATTAAAAGGCTTGATGACCTGATGGGTTTGTTTTTTTTTTTTTCTTCTTGTAATTCCTTGTTCCTGGTATAGGTGACTCTGGCATTTAATATCATAAACACTCAGGTGTGCCCTTTCTTCAGAACTTACAATGTCAGGCAAAGGGAAGGAAAACAAAAAGGCCAATTTGCACAAGACAGTTTGCAAAGGGCAAGTTAACCTGCTAGGTGGCTTAGGGAACGTGAGTGCCCTGCAATTTCAGGNGAGGGCATCCTCCGTGGAAAGCAGCTTATGGTGCTGGGAAGAGAATCCTCTGGCTTTGACTTGAGAACCCAAACTTCAGACTGACCAGCAGTGACCTTAGATAATCTTTGCTGGAATTAACAAATTCAGAAGATAGGCCATTTCCCAATCCTGTTGGTGGCTTAATAAGATTAGCTGTGTGGAAAGTAGGAGACAGTGACCGACACCGCTAAAGGGCAGGAGGATTACTCCTCCGAGGACAGAGGAGGCTAATGACATTTCACTTTGGAAATAGCTTTGGCAGGGGCTCCACGGGGAAAAAAGAGAGGGTTTGGGGTGGAGACAGAGCAAAGAAGCTTCCTTACAGAAGACCACAAGGAGCTCACATTGCGTGTGGCTGCTGGCAGAAGCCAGAACACTCCTTGGCTCACACACTGAGGCATCGACACTGTATCTTCCCTGTAACAGTAGGAAAAAGGGTAAATTAAACCATTTATCGAAAAAATGCAGAAAAATAAAAACCAGTATTGCCAGCAGTGGGATGTAGGATCCACTTGCAGAGGAGGGGTGAGGCTCAGAAAGACTCTGGCTCCTCCTATTATAGTCCCTCATGCCTGCAGCTATCTATTCAAGGTCACCAATGGAGCGCTTTCCCTACAGCTCCGAGACAAGTCCCCACGGTCAGAACCCCAGGCTGCACCTGTCCCCACATTCGTTCAGATACATTATCATGGCTGTTTACTAAATCCTAAATCCCATGGGACAACCAACTGCAGCCTGACTTTATTCCACTATCACAGGACCTGATGCTGGGGCCAGGCTATGCCAAGGACAGAGCATCCCCTNAATGAAACCACTCACTCGTTTTCTGTACCAACGATGGGAAGAAGTCATGATGGGAAAATGTGGCCAGTGGCCTGCACTCACATTGATGTATAGCTGATGTGGTCTCCGAGGTGCCCTCCTGAGAGCGTGGCAGGGGTTACAAAAACCAACTCGGACAGCAGTTAACTCCTCTTGGGCATCAGTTTCTCTAGCCTACAAAATAAGGTAAAGAAGGCTCAACCTCTGACTCCTAAGAATATCAGATAATTAAGCTGTAACTGGAGTCCTTGGCCACAAGAATTCCAAGTCATATCCAGCTACCCAACCCAAGGAAAGCAGACAAAGGCAAAAGGCATGGGAGGTGGCTGTGGAGGTGGATTAGTAGGTATAATGCTTGTCATACAAGCATGAGAACCGGAGTTCGAATCTCCAGCGCTAACGGGAATGCCAGTCGGGTATAGTAGCCTGCCTGTAACCCCAGCACTTGGGAGGAAGGCATGGGGGATCCCCAAAGCAAGCTGCCTTGCTAGACTAGCCAAATCAGCAAGTTCCAGGTTGAAGTGAGAGACCACGCCTCAGTATATAAGGTGGAGAATGGTCAAGGAAGGCACTTGACCTCAGCCTCTGGCCTCCTTGAGCGCGTGCGCACACACACACACACACACACACACACACACACACACTATCATGCAAGCATACATGTCCTTGTACACATATATCATATACACATACTCATCCCCCCCAAAGTAAGAAAAAGAAAAGGATGGAGAAGTTTTTTATCAGTAAGGCTATGTCAGGAAGATGGTGACCGAATACCTCACCCAATCTTTGGGGTGCAGATAAGAGTTTTTCTAAGTAGAGGAAGCACTAGGGTGAGGGTGAGAAGGAGGCATAATTAAACAGATTTGGTCAAACTGGGGCACATCTCATTATCATCTCAGTTCTGGTTCCAAAATGTAGCTTCAGAGAAGTCCTTATTGAAGCTGAGGGACAATCCAGTTCCCGAGATATGATTGCTCCCTCCTGGGTATAGAGGCAGATCCAGCTCTCATCCATGGGTAATTACTTCTGCCATCTACTCTGGGGTGATCAGCCTATGAGATTCCACTGCTTCTGGAATTCAAGATGTTGAGTCACTTTTTGGGGGGAATGGGCCGTAAAAATGGCAGTAAAATAACTTAGTTATCTTAATCCTTGTACTTTCAGCTTGGAAGNGGNGGGAGGTAGGAGAGACCATTTAAAGCCAATCACCCTTGTGTCACCAGGTTTTAGACAGACACCTCTTAGTCATTAACGTGCCTACGTGGCAAATTCAGCAGGAATCTGACCCAACGTCAAGGNGATGATGGGTGCAGGCTAAAGGCAAAACGGCTGAGACTTATTCTGCATTTAGTTGCCCGTCGAGTGAAGTTGGTGCTTTNTCTCAACCATAGTTTCTAAGTCCTTGTTATGAAAGGACACTCATGCTTGCTTAGAATCCTTTCCAAAGGCCAGGTGGCTACCAGGAGCTCCGTGAGGACTCTTCCCTTCCCCTGCATCCTGTACCCCTGCCTCTCCATTACTCATTGTACACAAGTAGTTTGTTCTTGCAGAATGGAGTCAGGCGAGACAGAGCAGGAATTTAGCTAATTGGATATGTCCTAATGCTGTTGGAGATAACCACTAATCCACAGTTCCTGGGAGTGGGGGAGAGGAACTGTCACTGTGTTCTGGGAAAGAGCTCCCTGTGTAGAGAACTGAACTGGAAGGATGGCCGCACCTACATTTGTTTTTGGTTTCATTCTTTCACGGAGACTTTTGTAATCCCGACTGTATGGCAGACTCTGAATTAGGCTAGATGGAATCTTAAGGCACAAGAGCACCCCTCAATGAGCCTATAAGCTGAGGGGGTGATAACAAGGAAGCCTCATTTTTATGCTTGATTTTGGAACCAGTGAAGAGAGAGTTGGCTTGAGGCATGGGTACTGTTCTTGCTAGAGGACAGACATTTTTATCTAAAACAGAGTATGTTTATGGGTCTTCAAACTCATACCCTTTGCTTTTATAATGCTCACGCTGAGGAGTCTTCGTGGTGCTTGCTTAGACCTTGGTGGTTCAGAAGAGAAAGCTTATATGAGGCTAATGTCCCCACCGAACCCCAAAGGATATGTGTGGGATCATAAGATGGGCCCAGAAAAGTAGTCAATGAATGACAGCATGGGTAGTATTTTAGATGCTGAATATTATCAAAGTGTCCTTGACTGAAGCTGCAGCAGTGGTTACGGTTTGAATGTGAAATGTTCCTCATGGGTCCATGTACTGGAGTCCTTGGTCCTCTGTGGGAGTCTGTCAGAGTCCAGCTCCGACCTGTCGAAGGGTTCATCGGGGGGGGAGAGAGGAATGAGGAACTATTAGATANAAAGATAGAAGGAGACGATAAGAAAGGCAGAGACCCAGGATAGCTTCAGGAGGGCCCTGAGTCAATACCCAGTCACCTCAGAGTTTATTCCAAAGGGCTTTTTATACAATGCCAAGGGTAGAGGCAAAAGACCTCCCCGCTTCAAGATCAAAGCACAATGCACAGCCAAGTGTAGACCCTTCCAAACACCTTGTAACCACGTCTGTGGTCAAATCATCTCATTATGCAGCCCTGTTGGGTAAAGCAAGCTCAGATTCTATGTCCTTGGGTAAAGTCTTACTAGGGAGCCCCTGTGGGCCTCCACAGTCCTCAGTTGGGGTACTGTTTGGGGAAGTCATGGAACCTTTGTGACATAGCCCTCCTGCAGACAATAAGTCACTGNGGACAGGTCTTGAGGATTAGAATCTGGGTCTACTCCTGGTTCATTTTCTGCTTCCTGATCTATCATGATATGAAGAGCTGTTGCTNCAGGCTCCACTGCCANAGTTGGCCACCAGGATGCATGTCCCTCCACGATGGGCTGTGTCCCCTGAAGCCATGAGCCNAAATAAACCTTTGCTCCCNTAGGTTATTTTGCCNGGTCAAACTGGTTAGAAAAGCAACCAACACAGAAGCTAATATTACGGCATCACTGACACTTTGGGCAGATCATCTCTTTATCATGGATAGTTATCTAGAGTATCCTTGATAGCCCTAGATTCTGNAAACCCTAATCTCCCAACATGCATGGTGACAACTCTCACTGCAAAAAGAAAAAAGCCTCTAAAGATTTCCAAATGCCACGTATCAGAGCACTGGGAGATTTGGTACTACTCCTAATTAGGGTACATTGCTGAAATGGAGGCTTATTGGACACTGCACCAGAAACACAAATACACACAGGGAAGATGAAAGTCAGGTTCAATTATGTTGGGGCTCAGTGGAGGAGGCACCAGGTGAGCCAATGAGGATGCAAATGAGAAGACAGTGAAGACATGGCAAGAATGAGAATAGAGAGAAAATGTCTGGAGCAACAGACAACTCTGCTGGCATGGAGTCCCTTTTATGGGGAAACCCCAGTTCCTCTCTGCTGAAGTCTGTGTGCCACCACCTGGCATCTGATGATGGCTAGAGAGTGCCCATTGGCTCCTGAAGGGCNAGCAGTACAGGTTACGGCTTAGATTAAATTNNGTGTGGCAAAAAGCCAAGGAGAAAATTTGCAAGGATATCAGAGTCATAGAGTGAAAACTGTGACAGATTTATCCATCATTAAAGAAGATTCACGAAACCATATGTCTCTCTGCAAGTGCTCTGTAATGAGATGTGTTGCATTCGTGAAGATGAATTTTGGGGGAAGGAGAATAAATTAGCATTGTTTAAATATCACTTGAGATACTATCCATGACCTTTATAAAAGTTTTGGCTATTTCTGGTCCTGGTGAGCTTCTAGTTTTTCCCACCACACCCCAAGGTTGAATGTTCTCTACCTCAGTGTGTCTGAGATACAGATATTTCCAAAGGTATTAATAGGTGGTGTCACTGAAGGAAGATTCCCATGTCAAGTAAATGTGGGAAGTAGTGCCCATTTTCATGTGGGTAGCAAGTACACATTGGTATCTGAAAGTTTTGAGGTTTCTTCTCTGGCATTTGTAATCTAAAAGGTGTGATCCAAACCAGTGGACCTGCCCTACCTTATTCAACATATTATTTATTTATTTATTCTTAATTTTTTTTTTTTTTTTCAGGGGAAGGGCAAGCCAGCTCCACACAGGTGTTCCTGGTGTGTATCTTCTCAGAGCATCTTCATGTTGGGCCTACCCTTATCTTCCTACTCCTTCTGCTAACAGGGTCTCACTGTGTAGTTTACACCAGCCTTGACCTCACTGTAGGCCAGGCTGGATTTTGACTTGTGACCCCACCCCTACTTCAGACCCTTGAATGCTGGGGCTGTGGGCAATGTTCTCAAGCCTAGCTTCTCCTAACACTTTCCCAGCATTTCCACTTATGCCATACTTCTGCCAAGCCCCAGTTCTAGATCCATCTCAGTGGCTCTTCCACACAGCAAGCTTGCTCTTTACTGTTTTTTTCAGATCTCTATATGCTAGTGCCATGCCATNGTATTACTTCAGGTTTCCTTTCGCATTAAGTATTGTAGGATACTCTGGGTGTGTGGGACACTCTGGGTGTGTGGGATACTCTGGGTGTGTGGGATACTCTGGGTGTGTGGGATACTCTGGGTGTGTGGGATACTCTGGGTGTGTGGGATACTCTGGATGTGTAGGATACTTGGTCTGTAAACAGCTCTATTTCTTGCCACTTCCACGTGGGAGCTATACTGTTCCACTCTCCAATGTATTCTAAAAGGTTTTGTAGAAAAATATTGCTTGATGTGTTTCCCAGTAAATGCGCCAAAGGCTAGCCTCAGCCTCCAAAGGGTTTTTCTATGTAGTCCTGGCTGTCCTGGAACTCTGTAGACCAGGCTGGCCTTGAACTCACAGAGATCCACCCACCTCTGCCTCCCAAGTGCTGGGATTAGAGTGTGCCACCACTGCTCAACTTCAAGCTACCTTCTTGTGAGGCTGTCTCTGACACTTTGAAGCAGTTCCCCTGGCTCTCACAGTTTCTTCATTATGTTTTCTCAGTAATAGGGAGCTCCTCCTGGGGAGAGACTTTAGACTGTGCATCGAGTACCATATCCTTGCCAAGTTCCTGCCTGGTTCCCTGAAGGTATCCAGTAAGGGAACAAATATATGCTGAATGATTGACCCAAATTGAGTATCATTCCATGGTTTTCTAGAACAGTAAGAAGAGTTGTTTCCCTTCATATGATTTAGCATTAGTGATGTAGGCCATTGTTTTTCCCTTCCCAAATTAAATAAGGAGATAAGTATCTGTTATAGAACAGGCCTCCAAAATGCCACAATTCTGAGTTGTCTCACACTCAAATCTTACAAAACTAATTTTTTTCTTTCAAATTTGTTTTAGGATCTTATATTAGTCCATTTTGCATTAATGCCATGAAATAGCTAAAGAAAGCTAACTTTATAAAGAAAAGGGTTTATTTAGATTGCAGTTTTGGAGACAGAAAGTCCAAGATTGGGTGGCCTTATTGATTTGTTTCTGGTGAGGGCCTATTGGCAGAGTGGGGCTTAATGGCAGGGGAGCTTGTGAGTGGGAAAGACCCCATTTCCAAACATGAAATTGATATGAAGACGAACTTAGGGGTCACTGTTGATCCTATAACAACTCCCACTCTACAGAGCTAGCCCAGGATCCCACTAGAAGGTTCCTAACTTCTTTTGAGTGAAGAGTTCTCAAAGCCCTAAAGACTTCCACCCCTCTTAAAGATTCCATCTCCCACATCACCACACTGAGGACCATGCTACCCACAAATGAACCCTTAGGGACACATGAAATTCACACTACATCAGGCCTTTAAAGTTAAAAAATATAAACAAAAACAAAAAAGAAAAANAAAAACAAAAACCCTGANCTTTAACACTGTTAACTTTATCNGAGTCCTGTGCTCCCTGAGAACAATGACAATTAAAGAATAAAGTGTAAGGTGTTGGATACNCTAATTTCATGATCAGTACAAATANGTGCCAAAGGAGTAAAATCCTTTATTGTGTCTTCCAGATGCAGCTTCCTGTGTGGCTCAGGCTCCACCCCCAGCACCACCCACACCTCGAGCGGCTGGGACTCCTGGCCAAACACGCCCCCTCAGAGCCCGCCAAAACACGGCTCCTCCCCTGGGCTGATTTAAGCAGCATCCACAAGACTAGAGGCTCTCTTCCCTCTGGTCTCTCATCCCAATCTCCTGTCTGTGGGGCCCAGGAATCTCCCTGGGAGGTTGGTCAATTAAACCTGGCCTTTCCTCACTTGGCCTGACTCTGATTGCTGTGCGGAGAAAGCTGCACGGAGAAACTTATCACTAACCACCATGAATGACAACGCAGCCCTCAACCATTCTAAGACACATCTCCATCCTTTCCCATAAGACACCATGATCATCCTTTACATCTCCATCCTTTCCCATGAGACACCATGATCATTCCTTACATCTCCATCCTTTCCCATGAGACACCATGATCATCCTTTACATCTCCATCCTTTCCCATGAGACACCATGATCATCCTTACATCTCCATCCTTTCCCATAAGACACCATGATCATTCCTTACATCTCCATCCTTTCCCATGAGACACCATGATCATTCCTTACATCTCCATCCTTTCCCATAAGACACCATGATCATTCCTTTGCTCAATTTGTTTCTCTACAAAACTCTAAGATGTTTTTCATTGAGCTTCCCCTTGTTAACAAAATTCCCCCCCTGCCCCCAAGAAAAGATCACATCCTTATCTAGTGCACATTGCCTTTGGTGTCAATATGTGATCTCTCCTTCAGATCCGCAGTAATTGCACACAAGTAAGCAGTCCTCAGGAGGTACACGATCAAGTGCATTTCATTAGCAACGGTGACACTCATTTTGAACAAAAATGAGGCCTGACAGTGCTGAACTGAAACCCCCTGCTCTGGGAAAGCAGGGAATGCTAAGGTATGCTTCATCCTTTTAGTTGTAGGAACCGACTGACTGAGAATGACCATCCAGTTTTTGCAGAGTCTAAAACCTGCCTCATCCTTCTTCCTGACTCCCATGAAACTCGTAGGTGATGTCTTTACTTCTCAGCCTCCAAAAAAAAAAACCCAGTGCCTCCATTCCTCATCAGTGAGTGTTCTTACTCTGAGCCCCAGTAAGATCTTACCCTGGCTGACTGGTACATTTTGTCATTCACACTTTCAGAAAGGGTGTGTTAGGAGGGTTTATTTATAGCCATCTGCATCAGATGTCCCCTGGAAAGCAGGAGATGACAATATTGAGTGACAAAAGAAGTCTTGACAACAGACAAGAGACAACCAAAGGGTCCACTCTCTCAGCAAAAAACCAGCATGGAGCTTAGCTTCTGGGTAGAAAATAACTGCTCCCAGAAGCCGAGAGAAATGAGATTCAAGCAGATGGCTGCACAAAAAGATATTGTTAGGAACAATTTCCCAGTATATGAAGTAAATGGGGCTCTGTTTTCTCTGATTTCCCCCATGAAACCAACAATTCTCAGTGTGCTAGGCATAAAACACNCATTTCTTCCTTGCTGAGGGGTTCTGGTTCTAACGAGATGAGGTGACAGCAGGAAGTCCCTCAGAGGCATGTCATACATGGCATGAGTATAAATTCTTCTTTGCCAAGAGGCGGGTCTGGAGCACTTTAGTCCAGACTCCCATAAGGGAAAAGATCTGTGGTAGTTATATAAAGACTTGGATTTAGGCAAATGATTCTACCTTTATTCCAATACCTTCATACTGATTTATACCCCTGTGTAATCCAATACAAATAGCTCCAACTCCACTGAACATAAGGCCTCCAAATACTGCTTAAAACCAAAAATATTCTTGGTAGAATAGTTTGGTGCTGGAGGACCAGGGATCATGTGAATATGTGGGGCTCTTGGGAAGCCTGAGTTGGACTCAGATGCACTGAAAATTCCTCCAAAATCATA
>LZPO01096522.1:1230293-1241365 GCA_001675575.1 Neotoma lepida
CACACACACACACACACACGGTGGTATTTTATGTAAGCTCTAACAAATAAAGCTTGCCTGAAGATCAGGGGGCAAAGCCAGCCACTAGTTAGCCATAGAGGCCAGGCGGTGGTGACACACACCTTTAATCCCAACACTTGGGAGGCAGAAGCAGATGGATCTCTGTGAGTTCAAAGCCACCCTGGGCTACACAAGATTGATCCAGTCTAAAAGAGAAATAGAGCCAGGCAGTGATGGCACACACCTTTGATCCCAGCACTTGGGAGGTGGAGACAGGAAGTGATATATCTAGGCAGAAAGAGGAATATAAGGCNGGAGGAGACAGGAGCGGAGAGNCCTTTTGGCTGAGGATTTCGTAGAGGCAAGAACTCTCTGGTGGCTGGCTGCTCTGCTTCTCTGATCTTTCAGCATTTACTCCAATATCTGGCTCTGGGTTTTTATTAAGACCAATTAGGATTCGTGCTACACACACACACACACACACACACACACACACACACACCTTGTGGTGAAGGAGGGAGGGAGAAAGCGAGAGACTGACTAGAAATGTTGAGTAAGGCTGTGTAAGCTCTCTCTTGAGTCAACAACAAGGTAACTGAGACCCTGTGCTTGGGGGAGAGGCAACAGAAACCAATACAAGATTAAAAAGANTTGTCTCTTGGGATGACTCTCTGGAGCTGACACTTGAGGCCCAGAGGCACCAGGAGTGAGCGGCAGGCAGGCTGGAGATGCCGAGCCTCCTGGCACCAGCTCCACGCTGTGTGTCTGCTTCCTGCAGCAGAGTCTGCAGTCGTTCAGATGTCACAGCTGAAGCTGGACTCCTTGAAACTCTTCCAATAGCAATGGCAGAGTTCACTCTCAGAGCCTCAGCCTTTGCTGCCCCCACAGGATTCTAGGGTTCCTGATGAGGACACAGGGGTGTGCTCAGATCCCCCAAACAAGTTCAGTTACAGTCACAATGGATTCCCCTTGCATAATTTCATTTGAACCCTGTGTAGTTTGGGGGCAGTGTACACTCTGCTCTTCACTCTTCCCCCGATAGTTTGCTTCAGAATGGGAAAGTCCAGTAAGCTCCACAGAGGATTTGCCTTGCCTTGCCCCTTAGCAGAGTGTATGTCCTCAGCGGGAACAATTTGCCCAGGCCAAGAAATTGGATCCTGTTTAAATGACAGTAGTTGTGGGAAAATAATATGTCTCCNGCCAGGACTGAAGCCTGGCTTGAACTTCATGGCTGGCACTGCCTCGACACGGACTCAGCAGGCGCAGCTGAGAGACCTCTTCAGGCCACCAGCCTACGACAATCAATTCCGCTGCCCTGGCTTGCCCTTCACTGCCTCACCCCTCAATCTGGGTTTTGTCTGGGAGCAATATCCTCTGGCCTCAGTCGGTCNCTCTCTTGGGACACAACTGGAGAAAAGGAAGTTTCTAGCCTTGCCTGGTCTGTTCCCAGATTCCCTCAAGTACCTTCTCTGCTCTGCCTGGGCTGCTCTGCGCTCACTTGTCTCCCTCCACTACTCAGCTCCACACCTTCCTCAGGCCAACGACTGTTTAAGAACCACAGAAGACAGACCAAGATCATCTCACGATGTAAGCCTCTTGCTGACACTTGCACTATTGAGGGTCTCTCATCTATGACACAGTTCAGGAGCCAGAGAACTCAACT
The DNA here is from genome assembly GCA_001675575.1 of Neotoma lepida. NCBI lineage: Eukaryota > Metazoa > Chordata > Mammalia > Rodentia > Cricetidae > Neotoma > Neotoma lepida. Next base: position 1,231,957 of record LZPO01096522.1, read on the forward strand.
CATAATAGTAACAGAGGTCAGACAAAAGAAAGACAGTGAAGCAAGCATTAGAGTTCCAGTAGGCGTGTGCAAGGTGGATGAGTGAGCATGAACACGCACAGGTGTGTAAGGAAGGTATTTAGCAGGTAAAGGCGCCTGCCACCCAGCCTGATNACCTGAGTTCAATACCTGGGACCCACATGGTGTTAGGAGAGACCCAACTCCTACAGATTGTCCTCTGACCTACACACATGCACAAATAGACACAAAAACAATGTGTATAGCATAGAAGAAAGAGGAAGTTTCTCTCCCAGCTTCGTCTGATTGCTTATAATTCCATGTTTCTGGAATGGGCCAAGAGAAGCTGCCAAGAGAGAAGGGAGAACGTAACGTTTAGTTCTAAGTGCACTATAAATTCAAAGTCTATTTATTATATGCTCTTGACAACTTCCACATTGCTGCACTGCATTCAAGGTTTGTTGGANGGGGTCACTATGGAAGGTTTCTTAGCATCTCAGGAGGAAGGAGACTCTGGCAAGCAGAGCTCCAGTCATAAATAGGTTGCTTTTCAATTAACAATATAATCCTTTCCCTCCATTAGGCACTGGCGAAGGTTTCTAAGCACCATTTTAATGCTTTATAATCCTTGTATGATTTAGCATTTCATTCAAACTTATATTACCTGCCTTTTCTTCCCACATTAATTTGAGTCATACCAAAAAAAAAAAATGAGACAAGCAACATTCACAAAAGCTCTCTGAAACAAAAGAGGAGAAATTTCATGCAGGATAAACAAGGATACTGTATTGGAACATTTCTTGATTCAAGTAAGCATTTTACATAACAATACAGGATCTGGGAAAAATCAACTCAAGATGCAGTCTATTGCAACTGCATGGTGAGTAACCAGGTCCAGACCCAGACTTCACACCAACTGCAAACCATGGCGCCTACATCAAAACTTCTGCACAAGCCAGTCTCCTTTTCTTGGTTTTGGCAACNAATTATCACTAGGTTGGTCTAAGATAGGGAGCAAGGGAAAGAATACTACACCCTTCTGTACCCATCTATCGCTGTAAAGGGTAGCCAGTTCTCACGTGGTAGCAGCACTATAGTTTTGAAACGCAAATAGAAACTATGNTCAAATAACAATGGAACAAGAATAAAGTAAAACAAAAACAAACAAACAAAAAACCCTACCATTCATTGGCACCCACCGTGTGCTAGGTGGGAAGTTAGGTCTATTGTATGCTTATCTTATNTAATCTTTTTGACAACTGACTGATTGATTTAGATCCACAGATTATGTAAAGGTTTTGTGCTGCACCGTGTAGGTTGTGGCACAAACAGCACTATGTACCCCCTACGGCATCACACAGAACAGCTCCCCTGCTGTAAGTATTCAATGCTTCACTGAGGCATCCTTTATCCCTCNCCCCACCCACTCCTTCCTGAACCCTGGGCAACCATCAGCCTTTTTACTATTCCTATTGTTTTGCCTTTTCCAGAGTGTCACTGCCACAGTTCTGGATCCCTCCAGAACAGGCAGGCATCCCTCCAGAAGCTTCATGTGTTGAGGGCCTGGCTTTCCATGTAACAGAATTTAGAAACAGGGAGTTAGCGGGGAGTAATTGGATTCTCTGAGCTCTAACTTCATGGATTTGTGCACTGATAGACTCATAATTGAACAGCACTCCTGGGAGGTGATGGGCCTATTGGGGGNAAATAAGGAGTGCCTGCATGAAGGATGTGGCTTGTGTTGTGCCCNTTCCTGNCTGCCAGGAGGTAAGCAACTTCCACCTCATGTTCCCACAGCCACAATGCTTCAGCCTTGCCTCAGACCCAGAGCAATGGAGACAACCACCCATGGATGGACTCCTCTGAAACTGGGAGTCAAAGAATCCACCCCCCCCAACCTTTTACCCTATTTGCTCAGAGCAACAGTCATGAGGTTGGGGGTCCCAGTGGGTAGACCTTTCAGACTAGCTTATTGTACCCATCAATATACATCATTCAATAATAGTTCACCATGCAGATGCACAGGAGTTTATTACAGTTACTGAAGTACCTTGGCTGCTTCCAGGANACTGTAAACATTCTTGTATCAGTGTTTGTACGGGCATAAGGTTTTAGCATCTGGGTAAACAGCTGGGAACACGACTGCTAGGTCACGTGGTAGGAAACTGCCGAACTCCCTAGGATGCTCGCATGCCACTTCCTTTTGCTGAACCTTCTGGTAGTCCTCAGTGTGTGTATTTTATCCTTGCTTCTCGGATGAAAAAAAACAAAACACACAAAAAAAACAACAACCAATAACCTGAGCGTCTAAGGTGTCAAGTAACCAGCTTCAAGTCACACAGCAACGTGAAGACTAATACAGGGATCCAAATTCAGGGTGATCTGGCTTTAGGGCTGGTGACTTTTCAGCTTCACTGTCCTGCGCCCCAAGTCACCTTAGCGCTCAGCCAGGTAGGTTCCCCAATGGCGCATGTGCATGAAGCCAATCTTCTCTGTGCGGATTAACGTTCCTGTCCTTAGTCAATACAAGCAGTAAGGAAATGTCCTGCTTTGCATCCCCTTTACTTCTCCTCTCTCCCTAAATCAGAAAGTTACTCTTCCTCTGCCCCTTGGCTACAACCCCAGGGTGAGGTTTGCAAGGCACTGTCCATCTGGAAGGTGACAGGCATTAGAGACAGACATATTTCAATATAACTCTAGCTATAGGCAGCTTGCTGTCAGTTAAATTTTGCCTAATATAAAACCTACTCCACTGAGGCCTTTCCATCTCACCGGATANAGTTCTCTCTTTCCAACTGCTCAGACCTAACCCACACACGGTCCTCCTCTCTTTCCCCAGCATCCCACCCCAGTCTGACAGGTCATGGTACCTCCATCCTCAGGGTCCAACCAGAACCCCATCACTTCTCAGCACCTCCACTCACCTCACACCTGCGTCCCAAAGGGCTCCCTCNTCCACTCATGTCCCCTGACAGCTGCTCTCCACAGAGCAGCTGAGCGAGCCTATTAAAAACCTAAGCTGCACCATGTCACCCCTTGAAGGCCTCAAAACCCTGCAGTAGCTCCCCCAAGACACACTCACTTTATTTAGAGAGCAAATACAAAATCCTCTCAATGGCCTGTGAGGCCCAGGAGACCTGACCTTTAGTGATGGTTTTGGCTTCTTGTCCAAACACTGGCCACATTCTTGTTCTTTACACACGTGTCAGCCATGTTCCAACTGAGGGACTTTGTGCTAGCTTGCTTTCACAGCTTCGGCACACAGCTGATTCCTCCAAGTCTCTGCTCAGAGGATATCTGCTCAACAATACCACTACCTGAAATCACACTCCCTGCTCCACAGTCTCCTCTCTCTTTTGTTATAACATTTTATTCCTCTGAACATATTACATAACAGTTTCATAATTATTATGTCATGGGTCACCACACACACACACACACACACACACACACACACACACACCCTCTGAACACTAATACTTTCTACCAATTAGGTAGTCACATCCCCAAGCAAAGATCTTTCTCTGCTTTCCCAGAGTGAATCAAGAACCCAAGCAGTGTCTAACACATAGTGGGCACACAATGGACACCTGGGTCTGACGAATGCACTTAATGTGACTTTCAGTCTCCGCTTAAATGCTACTTCCTCTAAGAAGCCATGCCTGACCTGCAGGATTTCGGTCACATCATTCAGGTGGTCTTCACCACAGCATCTGTCTCTACCGTGTGTTAGCTCACATGCACAGAGGTACTCTAGTACTCAGAACGGTGCCTCACATATAGCACATAGGCAACACATGCCTCAGGTCATAAGCGGGAGGTTGCTTCCCTGCAGCATCTTAAGGAATTGGGGGTCTGGGGGGGTCAGCGGCACTGAAGCCATGATGGCTCTGAACTGGCTGCAGTGGAGGAAGTTCCTCACCTCTTCTGTTGCAGGTAAGCACTTCACCAAATTCACCAAATACATCTAAGTGGAGTGTCCCTATTGCGTCCCTAGGTCTGCCTCGGCCACCCTTCTATGTTCCTCCTTTTAGGGTTTTTATTGGGTGTTGCAGTGATTCAGTTGTTTAACTGTGTCCCCTAAGGGTCCATACAGTAAAGGTCTGGTCCCTAGGATGACAGTATTGGGAGGTGCTATGGTCCTATAGGAGGTGGAGTGTAGTGGGAGATTCTTGATCAGGGCGTGCACATGCATGAATTCATGCATGTGCGTGCGTGTGTGTGTGTGTGTGTGTGTGTGTGTGTGTGTGTGTGTGTGTGTGTAAGAGAGAGAGAGTGCATACAAAGTTTTCAGGAGAGAGTCCTTACAAAAGGCAGAAGCCACCCAGTGCCTTCGCTCCTCCAGTTAGAGCTGTAATCTCTTGGTTCTAGTATGCACACCTATCACGGCTATTCACCTTGTCCCGTGAACAACAGCGGGAGTTGGGGAGCAGCCCCTCACTGAACGCACTATGCCATTGGAACTTAAACCTCCAAATCTGTGAAGTCAGCTTTTTTAAGATTTAATATTTTTTAGGTTTATTTATATGTATGTGTGCAGATGCCTGCAGAGGCCAGGAGAGGGTGTCAGATTCCTTGCAGCTCAGTTTACAGGCAGTTATGGGCCCTGGAGGTAGGTGCTGGGACCTGAATGTTATCTGGGACAGACAACTCTTAACTGCTCAGCCATCTCTCCATGCCCAGACCAAACATTGTCTTTTTGTAATTTATGTGCCTTGTGTATTTCATTATAGTAGCACAATGCTGATTAATACATCATGTCTGTGACCAATCACAACCGTCTTCTGTCTTCAGATGGACTTTCCACAGAGTCAGGAACAGAAGGGAAGTACAATAACGGCCTCTGTGTACTCCTTTCCAAAGCTGGCCGAGAATCTTAGGCATGAACACTCTGTCATTCTACAAAGAAAAGTCCTACCTCACATACCTCAAACCTTACGATGGTGCAATGCTTTACATGACTCAAAACATTGGTTTGGGGAAGCCACAAGTCCTTCTGTCTGTTTTAACCCTTCCTGAGAAGAAGCTCAAGAGAGAAGCAGGCTACAACTAGGAAGTTCTGAATCGTAGGAAAATGTGGTGTGATGAATTCTAAGGCAGCTGCAATATTTTNTGGAGCCATCTTGTTTTTGGTTTTGTTTTTTTGGTAGNGACAGAGATGAGTTGCATAAATACTACATGTAAGTTTTTGTGGATTTATCTTAGATTTAACATGATATTGAGTAAGGGTATCAAAACCTGTTTTAAGAAATCATGTCATGGAAGATTTACTCCATATACAATTTTCTGCTTATTTCAATTTATAAAATGTGTCATGTTTTCTCTTACTGTTTAAGATATCAAATTTAAAAGGCCAGGAAGTATATATTTTTAAGCATTCTTTCAGAGGCATCTAGCAAAGACATTTGGGACAAACATTAAGCTCCAGAGAAGCACAGTAGAGCAGAAGCAACTTGCTTGGTGAGCAGCAGATACTTGGGACACATAACGGCCACATGGAGATTTTCTGTTTGTCTCTACAAAGGCAAGCTACACCTGTCTGCTGGGAACTGACAGGTTCAGGCCCGGGGGGGTTGGGGGGGGACGACAATGTGTCCTAGGAAACTTCTTAACCTAGTCAACTCATGACCAACAGTTGTCATGGCCAACATCAAAGGATGCAGCAAGTCACTTATCCGTTCTTCTCTCCTCCAGCGGGCCTGTTGAGTCATAGCACCCCTCTGGAGACCTGCTGTGGTTTGCCCAGCTGAACATCACTGGAAGATCTGTGATGTAGCGCTGTTGGCCACAGAGTCATGATAATCCCCCCCGCCAAATTTCCCTCTGACACATATATCACCACCAAGACATTTNCTACACAGTTTCACGGCCAGGAAGCAGGCTAGGGCCTCGGGGGTACAAAATATGAACAGTTAANAGTGGGACATGGTTTCACTTTCCAGATTCATGTAACAAATAAATTCAGATTTCTAGTGATCGTGCTGGTACATATTTCTCCAGAGAATCCGTGAAGTTTTGTTTTGTTTTGTTTTTCCATTAGCTAGCTTTTGCTTTGCTTCTATTTACATATTTATTTTTGTAGACCGTCTATCTTCCTTTTTGTTGACTGACTCAATGAAATGGGCGGGAGAAATGGGCAGTTCAACTAACAGACTTTAAGAAGTCTAAAAATTAGAGAAGAAAAATGACTATGAAGTAAGGTAAACTCCAATAAATCAGTGATTTTTAATAAAAATAAGAAAGTATATACTCCCTTCAGAGTGATTTCTATAATGATTTTCTATTTCTTGTTACAAGAAGAGTTTTATCACATATATTTAAACAAAAGACTTAGAAATATTTCTTGGCCCCCAACTCAGCATAAGGCTGATCTCTGCTACAGGGTTCCTGTGCATGGAAAGCTATGTATATATAGGACTAAGGAACAAACATTTATATATATATATATATATATGTGTGTGTGTGTGTGTGTGTGTGTATATATATATATATAGAGAGAGAGAGAGATGCATTTGATCTTCTCGATTGTATTATAACTATAGCACGGGAATTGCTGTTAATTACTTTAAGAACAATCAGTACAAAGACACCCAGTTCTCTACTCATAAATGACTTACTGAACTTATCAGCATCCTAAGAAGCTCTAAGGCCTTCTGTGAACCCTTGAGTTGCTTTAGAGGTCCTCACCACCTGCACACAGCATACATAGAGCTCATCCTCTTGGCTTTCTGAGAAGTTAAGGGCCAGGGAGGCTAATGCAAGATCCAACACAGTCCACGGGCAAGCGGGGGAAGATCTGAATGTCGGGGCCTCGCACTCAGCTTTGGTTCCTAACNNTTGGCTCTTCCTCCCATTCTTCCTTTGCCCTGACCAAGCCAGGTGGTTTTACTTTCCAACTGTTTTGCTTGGTGTGAATCAGAAGGATGATTCTCTAATTGGGAGATGAAGCAGCTAGCCACATTTCAACAGTAGAGGAGGAGTATGATTTAGAAAGAAACAAAATCTTAANTGTGTTGCTTGCCCAGGGGCCCAACCACAGCATTAGCAGCTAGTCCTGACGAGCATGTCATCCATGCATGAGGCAGACACCCAGAGCTGAACTGCATTGTTCTCCTGAGACATGGGGGTTCTTCAGTTCCTCTGTGACTCACATGGGCTGCCATGTGAGCACTTGCCAGGGCACTGAGGTAGGAACTAGACAGTTCCNTCAGATATGCCTGGTAACGTGATTCCAGCCTCCAGACATTNGGAGTCATTACAGTAAGACCTGTTGTTGTGTCTACTTCATAGATACACTTAAAAAACTATTTTGGTACTTTATGTGTGGGTGGTGTACCATTTTCTATTGCTGCCATAACAAACAATCACAAATGACCTTAAAGAATTCAATTTTCTTATTTTACAGTCTTGTGGGTCAAAACGTGAGTCTCAGAGAGCTAAACCAAGGCATCAACAGATTGTGTTCCTTTTACGGTCAAGGGAGATTCTCTTGGCCTGTTCATTTCCCGCCTCTGCAGACTGCCTGTGTCCCTTGGTTCACGGCCCTTTCCAAGCCAGAGATACTGAGTCTAATTCTCATATCATATCTCAATGACCTGACTTTCTGCTCCCCCTTTCCAGTGTTTCTTGTGATGCGTTCNAGTACATCTACATAATCTGGTACAATCTTCCATATCAAAGCAATGCCCGTAACTGTATCTGCATGCTTTGTCGATGGATATAAAGGTTCCGTGGACTAAGGAACAAACATCTTTAAGACAAGGCATGTTCTTCCAACCACAGATGTGTTTGTTTGTTTCCACATCAGCTGGAAGTAATCTGGGGCTTCTGCTTCTCAGAATGCCAGAGGAGACAGATCTCCTGGGTTAACGATTACTATTTATTGGCAAAATGGGGCACTTGGAGTGTTTTTTTGGATGGTTTNAGATCCTTAGCTAAGAGTAAGTGTGAAATGACTCAAAACAGAGAACCANGTTTGCTAAGGCGGCCTGCATATGGAACACATCTCTGTTCTTACTCATGAACAGTTCTATGCAGGTNGGCAGGCTGGAACACAGGGCCTCCGCCATGTAACCCGGCTGATGGAGACTGCCAACTTTCAAAGTGGTCCTGAGGGCTGTTGCCTCCAATCCAGCCAGTCCCGAGGAACAGGGAACAAGAAAAGAGAAAATACTTGGGAGGTTTTCATGGGTCAGACCTGGAGTTTATTCCGCTATACCTTTCCCCACTGAGTCAACCTCGATTTCTCCTAACNGTGGTGAAGGCTGGGTACTGTAGTGTGTACATGAGGAAGAAGAGGAGACAATGTGATCTTGTTTGTACAAAAGTNTGCAAGGAGGGCACTGTCATCTACTCCAGTCTCTTCTCAGAACTTAGTATTCTTCGTCTCAACGTCTAGAAGNGGCTAATNGTAACAATTACCATCGAAGGAGCTGAAGAATGNCATTTTATCTGTAAAATAAAATCAGTACTTGAGGCTAAGGGATACAACTTCAAAACCAGCTTTTCTCTTCCTTTGTCTCAAGTGCAGGCCCTGTGGAGAGTTCCAGACTNCCACCAGACTTGCTATCTCCAAGCCTCCCCAGGAACCTTTCAAACAAAAAAGACTGGCTGCTGAAAGCAGCTAGAGCTCCCACTGGGAAGGCCCTGGTAAGCAACAAAAGCCNCTGCTGAACACGCCTGCCACACCCTCCCTCTCCCTGTCCTGAAGCGCCTGCTCCTGCGAGCTAAAGGGATCTAGGGAAGAATGCATGTCAGGGATAAGAGACCCCATCACGGTTTGGCAAATCTCAGAGAAACAAAACTTCCTCTTGAGAAAAGGCCTGAGTCACACTGTCTCTTACCTCAGGAGACTATGAGACCCAGGAGCATGCTTAGAGGCCCAACAAGGANACATTTCCCACAGTACAGTCAATACCCTTGCACCTCATGATTATTGCACCTTGCTACGAAGCTTGTCTTTTCCAGATAGGAGGGGAACATCCATNGCCTGGTAAGCCATGAGACAAACAGCTAAGCAGCCCGACTTAACAGCTNCCTAGCTGTCCTTGACAGNTGCCTCTCTACTCTGCTTTCACACTGAGGTGGTGACTACTGACTTGAGACCCCCACTCAGATTGCCATGATTTAACATAGAACCTCATAACTACATCTCAANATAATCTAACAGTTGAAAGGAGAAAGGCCTTCAGAGATGAAGACCAGCTAACACATGTGGAATTGCATTCGGGAGCTAGTAGAACTCAACAGTGACCATCAATTGACACTGAGCCATGNGAAGGNTTCACAGGAACTTTATCANGGGGANAAAGNCAAACATCTCCAAGACTTCTGGTCAACCCTGTAAGCAGTGTGCCTGGGGCTGCCAATGGCATGTTCATGGAAGGTACACAGCACCATACAGTATGCTTTT
>LZPO01096522.1:1248463-1282862 GCA_001675575.1 Neotoma lepida
CCCATCCCCCATTCCCTCCTACAAGAAGGTAAGCCCTCCCATGGGAAGTCAGCAGAGCCTGGTACATTCAGTAGAGGGAGGTCCAAGTCCCTCCCCCTGCCTCAAGGCTATGTGAGGTCTCCCACCATAGGTAGTGGGCTCCAAAAAGCCAGCTCATGCACCAGGAATGGGTCCTGATCCTACTGCCAGGGGGGCCCCTATGACTTACTTTCTTTAGCAACAATGTNGTTTATTTGGGGTTATCTGGCTAAATCCTCAGGAGTGGTGATGCACATTTAAGTCATTTAATTAATTGTGTTAATTAATTTGTATAATTAACNTGTAACTTGTTAATTCACAATACTCTATGATAGAGCTGTGAGGACAAAGATTTGAGAGAGGAACTTCTCCAATCTAGAAAATCCTATCTATTGTCAACTTGTTCTACGGACTGGGAAAAACTTGTTAATTTTGCTTTAGCTATGCAAATCTCAGTCCTGCTGAGACAGTCTAGGCATTTGGAACAGAAACTGGACCTAGATTACTGGGTTCAGGTCAAAGCTTTGCCACTTCACACCTATGCATCTTTGGGAAATGATTAATGTTTTCATTTCTTAGTTTCTTCACCTGTAATTGAAGATAATGATAGCATCCACTTCAATTACTNAAATGAACAATTGTCCCATAANCAGATCCGTATCTCCCATAATTTAAGTTCTATCCTTTCTTATAGGAAATATTGCTATTGTATTCACTATAACAACAATTGCTCCAACTCTGGCAGTTCATAATGACCTTGGAAATCCCTAGTGTGTAACTTTAAACTTCCCTAAGTGGCAGGTTCAATAATATCAGTGGTGGGCATCAGTCTACTAAAACCTATTTCACTCACCATGTGCTCAAACTATGCATTGCAAGCTCTGCAAGCTCTGGCTGGACTTCATAGCCGTAAACTGTTTAGTGCAGAAAGGGATGAGACGTAAATCTTCCCATGGAGTGGTCCAGCCCAGGCAAGTGTAAGCAGAAGAGGGAATATCTCCAACATCTTCTCCCCTTCTCCCTGCAATTTTCTCTGACCCCCTAGCCCCATGACTTCTAAGTCCCAGGGACCTGAATTCTGGATTTCATCTTGAGTCTTTCACTGTAAAACCAGGCTACCCCTCCAGAAGTCTGTTCTCCAAATATAAACTATTCCCCAAGCCTTTCCAGAGCTGTGCAAAGCGAGAAATGCTTTGAAAAATTATGGCAACTTACACGTGGCTAGCAACATCTTAGGATTCTCAGAAGTATTTCTAATCTTAAAATACATTTCTTTTCAAAATTTCAAACTATTACAAATTAATGCAGAGAAACAAAGATGAGTGAAAAAATTCAACCGGTCTGCGTCACCACAGACTTTTCTGGAAGTTAGTGTTGAGACAGAAAAGCCTGTCAGCATTACTTTCTCCCCTCTTTCTATTTTGAAATAACATAATATTCATTTTATTGTTAATAGAAAATAACTATATAATTATAAGGAAACATATACTCTGATAAATGTATATATTGAATCAAGTTAACTAACATATCACCTCACATACTTAGGTTTTAGTGGTGTAAACATTTGACATCTACTCTCAGCAATTTTTAAATAGATGTTGCCTTGTTGACTATAATCGCCATGCTGTGTCCTCTTGTCTGTCTGAAATTCTGTACCCTCTGACCAGTATCTTCCCAACCTAGCCCTGTCATCCTGGTCCCCAGTGACCACCATTCTANTCTGGCTTCTGTGATTTCCATTCCACATATTAGTGGGATCATGAGGCAGTGACCTCTGTACCTGGCTTTCATCTCTTAACGGTGCCATAGGGTTCACCTATGGTGTTGCAAATGGCAGGACTTCCTAGTTCCTAAAGTTGAGGAGCAGTCACAGTGTCTACACACACATTCTTCATCCATTCGTCGGTAACAGACACAAAAGTTAATTCCATCTCTTTGGCTACCCTGACTAATTCTGGGAATGCAGACATCTCTCCAACAGCCTGTTTTCATTTCCCAATAATGGGATCACATAGTTTTAGTTTTTGGAGAATTTCCATATTGGTTTCCACAATGGCTATATCCATTTATGTAATATAGAATTTTACAAGTCTCTCTATGAAGTGCCTACGGTAGCTGGGATCCCCATGTTTGAGCAAAGACTAAGGAGGAGGAGCTGTGATTAGTTATGTGTAGGACTAGGAAGCTGTATGCATGGANGTACATAGAATGTGTCCAGGGCTTTTTATTTGAGGAGCTACTAATAATAATTACCTCTTTCTTTTACCTTCTTCGTGTAAAATATTATTCTTATCATAAGAATTAATTTCCGGCCAAACTTTGGAATCTAAGAGTCAATTTCTATAGTCAGAGAAAAGTTAAAGATTATAACTAAGTCTGACAAACCACACCAGTTTTTCAAATTTTTCATATTCTTGACTTTTCTAGGGAAAATGTCTCTTGCCTAAGGGACAGTATATGAACTAAAACATAGATTTCAATTTCTGGATCAGTATGAAAAGAATTGGGGGGGGGTATGTGAATCCCTCACTATTCACCAAGAAACAGGGACTCAAAGTCATAAAATTGTAAGATGAAATAGAAATTCAAAGTGAGTGAAAGTCAACACTAGTGAGCAGGCCATTGTGGAATAATCTTTTTGTACACTGTGAAGAAAGTTCACTTAGATTGATTTAATAAAAAGCCGAACAGCCAATAGCTAGACAGGATTTTCAGGCACAAAGGATGCTGGGAAGAAGAGCAGAGTTGTGAGGAGACTCCAGGGACACAGGGCAAGCATCATGGGCTTTACAAAGTAAAGGTAACTGAACCATGTTTAAAAAAGAAATACATTAAAAGGTATGGCTAATTTAACAACTAGTTAGAAACAAGCCTAAGCTATTGGCCGAGCTTTTTATAATTAATAATAAGTCTCTGTGTCATTATTGGGGAGCCAGCAGTCCCAACGAGAAGATCCGACTACAGGCCATGGCTGGTACAGCTGTGTTTCAAGCTTATCTCTTCAGTTCTTGGCGATAAGGAGAAGGGAACAGCACTCAGTACAGTTACTGGGAGGGACTCTGTGCACTGTGTCCAACCAGAGAAGCTCTATCTGAGCTGGAGCCACATGATGTTCCTCGATGGGCTACAACTCTGAGGCCTCGAGTNCAAATNCAGGACATCCTCCNCACCACAACTCCAGCTGCTTAGGATTTCTCAAAAATTCCATTACAGGACAAATCCAAGCCGTGGGAGAGGCTTGGACTTAACCTACAGAGGCAGCTCAGGCTCGTGACAGTCCTTCTGAACAGTTCCGACTACTTTTATGTACTGTGAGATCTCCAATAAGTCCCATACTAGGGAATGTGTGGGAGATTTTAAAAACCACAAAATCACTTGGACTATGTTTGTTCTGTCTTTCTAGAACACTATTTTCTATAAACATCTCTTTTCTAAAAGTTCTCCCTGTCTAGAATGCTAAAGATGTAGCTTCTGACCAAGCTTACTGAGGCATCTGACACAGTAAACTGCACACATTTAACGTGGACAATCTAACACCGCTTTACAACCTCAAGCCAGTGAGGACGCTAAGGAAATCCTCATAGATCATCTGACCAACTCCACGCTGGTCTCTCTCTCCCGTCCCTCTTCCCACCACCCCCACCATCACCCCAGGGAACTGCTGGTCTGCTTTAAATTCTTTTAAATTTTTTTTTATTTTTTAAATAAAATGTGTACTTGGTATTTTAATTTTAAACTTGTTCCTTAGTCATTTTCTGTAATTTCCCAATCAATCAGTTGCCTTTTCTGTTTCAAATTATCGAAGAGTAACCTCCCCCACATGTCTTCCAATTCTTTGACACTAGCTATGGCCTGCTAGATGGAGGCTGCACGCCCAGTGAATTTGGGAAAAGCGGTGGCCATGCTTTCTCTTGGCACNCACCTCCTGATTTCTTGCTGACTCTAGAGAGAAAGCACGGACTGTGGAAGCAAATGACTGCATCAGGCATTGCTCAGCTTCAGCTTGAGGCAGCTCTGGGAAAGGAGACTGTTNGCTGACACAGGTACTGAACGACAGGAAAGGGGTGGGGACTAAAAAGGGAATGACCACCATGGTCTCTGACTACAGAGAAGTCATGTAAAGGCAGAATGCGTTAAGACAGGATGCTACGGGAAGGAGAGTCTTCATCATAATGAGACCCACGGCAAGGTCCAGTTTCCACAGTTCCCCAAATGCTCAAATATCCTAACTCAGCTGACTCCCTACACAATGCTACAAGTAAAACAATGACATTTGTTCCCTTGTTTCTTAGGGTTTCCATTGCTGTGTTGAAACACCAGGACCAGAGCTACCTGGAGAGGAAAGGGTTGACATCAGCTGGTAAGTCTCAGGTCACACTCCATCACTGAGGGAAGTCAGGGCAGGAACCTGGAGGCAGGAGCTGAAGCAGAGGCGATGGAGGAGTGCTGCTTACTGGCTTGGTCAGCCTGTTTTTTGTTTTTTGTTCTTTATAACCCAGGACTACCTGCCCAGGGGTGTCAACACCCACAGTGGCAGGGCCTTTCCACATCAACCATTAATCACGAAAACACCCCCACAGACTTTCCCACAGGCCAATCTGACGGAAGCATTTTCTTCTTGTTTGTTTGTTTTTGTTTTTCAAGACAGAGTTTTTTGGGTGTAATCTTGGCNATCCTGGAACTCACTACATAGACCAGGCTGGCCTCGAACTCACTTCCTCCCAAGTGCTGGGATTAAGGCATGCACTACCACTGCCCAGCTGAAGCATTTTCCTTAATCGGGGTTCTTCTTCCCAGATAACTCTGGCTTTCATTGAGGAACACATCTTTGAGGTCTAGCACACCTGTTGGGGAACCAATAAGCTGAGGGAGATGGAAATCATCGAGAGACTTGTGGACCATTCATAACTNGGCATGACTCACATTCACTACCTGCCAGAGTGGACATGGTTTTTAGTTTTGTTTTTGAAGTTAGAGAAAATTAGCCTGAGTCATCGTCAATTATTACAGAAGTAGCAAAGCATATTCCACTTATATAAGCTTCTAAAAACGTATCCTCCTTACTCCTAAAAATACTAAGCTTCTCAGATACACATTTTAAAACTCCTCACAGATAAGGAAAAGGCACCCACAATNATTAGCCAATTGAAAGTAACTTTAAGAGGTGTCTGGGCATATATATTTTCAAAATTAGTTCTCATCTTTCTAAAACAAAATAAAAGCAAAATACTGTGTTGTACTCCTTCTAATGTGACTGAAGCTAGAAACTATAGTTGTCGAAGTATCATTCTTTTGAAGAAAGTATGTCACACTGAATTGTGCCTGAAGAAGGTTGGGATTCCAAAGGAAATAGCCCCTGTGCTTTTCTAATAAGTTGGTCAAGAACAGACAAGTCCTGATTGAGTAAAGGCGTCAAGAACAGACAAGTCCTGATTGAGTAAAGGCGGATTTTATTGTGCTATTTATAGCTGAATGCCATTTCTTTGCCATTTGTTTACATTTCATGTCTGATCTTTTTTCCTCATATCTTCAATAAATATCTGTTCTGATGGCCTGTAACTGTCTTGCGAGGTAGCCAGGCCACGTGGCTTCCACCCTGGGCAGTGAGTCAGCTTGCACACAGTGTTCTGCCGCCAGCTCTGCCGAGTTGCCACGTTCACACCGTCAGCCCTCCATCCCTGTATTCGCCTCCAGATAGCTATGAAAGCGANGGACCGGAGATCCGGCACAGAACAAAGGTGGTGAAGGACCAAATCAGTACCAGGTGCATTACTACGTGTCTGTCACCTTCTGTTGACACTAAAACTGCACAGTGGGTAGAAAGAAAATACTCCGGGATTACCTGGAGTGCACCTAGAACCCAGCTCTGTCTCTTTCTAACCCTAAGCAAGTCACTGAATAGCTCAGCTATAAAATGGGATTACCAGGAGGGCTGCATGGGATTATGTATTTATAAGGCTTAGCACTGCATCTGGAGTACTGTAAGGCTCAATACATATTAGTGATATTTATTCTATTTTTCACATCCCCACTCGTCCCAGAATGTGAATAAAATTTTCTCATTCATCTTGACTATATTTAGAGCCTTGATTTCTGAAGGACGCAACAATGTTAGAAACATTGGTACAGTTTCCACAGACCCTGTCAGACATCTCTGGGGCACAGATCTTGCTGCGAGCCCAGCCATGAAGCACCATGTTTCAGGTGTTTTTCACACCTCACTAAATCTTGTGGAGCAGAAGGTAGAGATCTTACACAGCCTGCAGCAAGAACTCAGTGAGGCAGCTTATTCCTCTTCCCTGACGGATGACTGCTACTCTTGACATCTAGAGTGTGACATGTGGCAGATGACAGCAAGATCGCTACATGCCCTCAGGCACCCCCTGGTTTTACAAAAGACAAAATAATTTTGCCAGGAAGTAAAGGAAATAAAGCAAATAGAGGAAGTTTGGGACTTTCTTTGTATGTTTGTGTTGACATTTTTAGAGGGTTTTATTATATTATTATTATTACAATAGTCCTAAAAAATGTTTCAAGCACATCTGAAATCATCTATTTTCCCTCAGGCCTTATTCAAGGAAAACACTTACTAAAGACATCTCACTGGAGAGTAAGTACAAATAAATGTTATTTGTTTGGTTTGCAGGGTTTTATTCTGATATGAATGTGATGTAAGTTGTCACGTGTTTCACTGTCACAGCTTGCCTCTGACTAGGCCTGCCTAACTGCTGTTCAAAATTAACCCACAAACAAAGCAAAAACGATTGTTACNCTTCTGCAAACCAATAATGCACATGAGCTNGGATTCAGGACAGACANGTGGGAAGATGGACACGTGGTTTAATCTTAAGTATCTGGAAGGCTTAGATGGGAAAAGCCTGGTCTGTGGCCTGAGGCACTGTTGGGAATGGTGGAACCTTCTGGAAGGGGAGCACAGTGGAAGGAAGTCAGCCACGATGTGGTGTGCCCCTCCCCACCCCTTTCCAAGCATCAGGAGAAAGGGGAACCCTCTGGCCACACACTCCGGGCATGTTATAACTGTATCTCCACAGTCCCTGAATGAGGGACCAAACGCCCATTCTATCAAGTACTTCTGTCATGGTGGTTCCTCATTGGCAGGAAACTTGATCCTTAAGCTTTGTTTTCTTCGTCTGTGAAATGAGAGTGACAGGCACAAATGTGGCTCAGCAAATGGTTTTTGAAGAAATAAAAAGGGTGTAAAAAGAGAGAGGAAAAAACAGGAAGAAGGGCAGCGAGTCATTCTAGTTAAATCCAGGCCTCTTGCCAGGACTCTGCCTCTCGGACAACAAAATGTAATTGTTTTTATCGTGTACAATTCTCATATACAATGAAGTGGAGAAAAGCCACCAAGGACTTCCTCATCTCATCACCAAACACTAGTAGGACATTCAACCACTCTGATTTTATCTAGAGNCTGGGCAGACCTATTTACCTATGATGGAATGTTTTTCTTTCTTTTATCTTTTGTTTATTCTTTGACAATTTCATGCATATACNNGTCTTGGACCTCAAGANGGACTGTTTTTAAAGAAAATCTCAGACATTATTTAAATTCATTTGTAAGTATGTCCAAGAGATAAGAACTATTAAGGACCATCTCAGTACTGTCAACACTCAATGAANTTATCAAGGATCCCTTAATAACATACAATCTGCATTCCTGTTGTTTTAAAGGAAAGATTTCTTACAGCTGGTCAATATGACTTAAGTTCCAAACAGGAACTGGTTAATCAGTCTCCTTGGCCCTGCCTTAGGCCCCTTTGCTACTTTCTTCTGTAACTTTAATTTACTAAAGCAATGGACCCAGTTGTTTTGTAAACCTTCTATATTCAGTCATGGACTACTTTAAACCCTGTGGTGTTAACATGCTCCCCTGGCCCCTGTATTTCCTATTAAACTACTGNAGTGAATCCCACTTATCAGGAGCAGTTGCCCACAATTAGCAGAAGTTTGAAAATATTAAAGGGAAAACCCAGACACAAACAATTTGTACATTTTAAAGTGCACGCTACAGTGAGTAGCATGATAAAATTCCCTGGTTGTCTGCTCGGTCTGCTGGTGGGGGTTAGGGGGCAAGCGAGTCACACATGTGCTACATACAGACCNATCAGTCAGAAGCCATANTGGCTATCTGACTGACTGTCACGGTNTCTCAGTGTTGCTGTTTCAGTGACTTTTATTTGACATAATAATGGCCCAAAGTACAAGGGCAGTGAAGCTGAAAATCTGGACATGCAAAATAGAAGCCACAAATGCTTCCCTTAAGTGAAAGAGTTAATGTTTTCAACTTACTGTTCGTAAGTGTGCAGAGGTCGCTAAGATCTATGCTAACAGTGAATCTCTGAGAATGTGAAGAAAGGAAAAGAAATTAGTGACAGAGGCAGCATGGTGATCAAATGCTGGTCTATCACGCTTGAGGCCCTGGGTTTGATCTCCAGCAACGCAAAAGAGAAAGTAAAAGTCACACGAGAGGTATGTGTACAGACAATTTTGAGAGGCTGACACAATTATGNAACTTTTTTATAGTGTATTGTAACTGCTGTAGGTCATTATTAGTTACTACTGTGAATCTAATTACTTTCTAATTTACAAATTTCACTTTATCACATGCATATACAGAAAAACCTAGTANGGATGCCAGATTGGTGTGACATACAGCTCACAGCCAGGGTGTGTGTGGGGGGGGGTCTGGAATTTATCTCCATGGGTAAGTGGGGATCCACTGTCATTAGACATGAATGTTTATCTCATTTGGTTCAACTTGGTTGGAGGACAAGAGTGTGGGTCAGAACACTTCCTGGGTACTGCTGTTTCTGTGCAACATAGTGTCTGGTTGGCTCGTTTTGGATGACATGGATATAGATCTGTGGGTTCACGTACTGTCAGCCTCATCTTCTGACTTGAGCACCCTTCCTGACTGTTACCGACTTCTGTCATGTCTCTAGATGCTACCAAACCATGTCTTTCTTCTCCCAGCANCCTTTTCCACTTACTACCCGTAAGTCTCTATGAGGGACTTACCCACAAGGAAAGTGGGGATGGATGTCACATTTCTTTGTTTCTCCTTAATCTACACTCAGAACTATCATCTGCCACTTCACAGCTTTAAATGCGACATGTAAGCATGGTTTTGCCATGTTTTGTTTTCTAAGTATTATTATAAACTCAGGTATTTTTATGTATTTCAATGCTTCTCATTTCACTGTCCCATTTTTTGTCCCTGGAGCCCCNACAGGCTGGCTTCTGAGTCATTTTGGCATTATCCCAGCTCTGTTAGTTTGTTTTTGGTTTTTAGATGCCCCAAGGCCATTCTGTATGCTCCACACTCCAGACCTGGGATGAACCGTTTCTTCAAGGAGCCCCAATGCCTACTAGTGAGCAATGCCATTTGGAGGCCACAACCTGGGGACCTCAGGTACTAAATACTATTGACACCACCGCATGTCTAACCATCTAAATCATGCATTTCTACCCACATCTCCTATTCAAATGAAAGATAACTGGTCTGTTACTCTTCTGAGCTTACACCTGAGCCTGGCTTACATAGAACTTAGTTCCTAGCTGTATTAATTAGAAATAATGACAATAAATTAACACTAAGAATACTGAATACAGTTTAAGTATTCCTTGTGATCATTGTCATTTTGCCTTAAGCTGTTTTCCATAACAGATGCAGAGTCAAAATATCTCAAACTCTCTGTGATACAGTNATATTCATTTCTTACACTGTTTTCTGGGGGAANGTGCTTTACTTTTTACTTTTTTATTTAATAATATAAAACATTTACATAGGTTCAAGACCCAAAGTACAAAACAATAGACAACAGAGATATTCAACTCCCTGTCCTATAGATAATGCCCTCCAGCCCTTAATTTCCCCTAAAGAAGAAAAATCTATGTAGTGAGGTTCAAATTTAAATGGACAGATAAGTTCCAACCAGTATTTTTCACTTCTGACATGTAAAGAACTCTCTTGACAAGTCCAGGGGAAAATATTATGAGAGAAACCTTTTGATGTCAGCCATCCTGTGTTCAATTACCAGTAAAGCAAGCAGCAGCTCACTGTTTAATATTTCAGCTCCCTGGGAAACAAGACCTGTGAGATTCCTATAACTCTTCCTCCTGTCTCAAGAAAAATGTCAGAAATGCTGCTGAATATACCCATACTGCAAAACCAATTTTAAAATTTCATAATACCTGTGTGTGTGCACACGTGCGTGTGTGAGCATGCGTGCTCTTATGTATGTGTGTGTGTACGTGTGTGTGTGTATGTACTATAATATATGATGAGTTTAAATTTGTTTGGATCTCCACCATTTCCTACCAGCCAACCACCCCAGCTGAATGGCAAACACTCTCCAGACAGCAGAGTCAGCATTCACACTAGGCCAAGGCTCCGGCACAGCCACTGCCTGATCCCACACCGGATGCTGAGCCCCAGCCAATCATCGCTCTGGNACTTGTCATTTCTGGAATGAGATTGCTGTGACGTCCAAACAAGATTAAAATGTTAGCATCTGACAATAGAAAGAGCAGTGTGCTAAGCAAAAGCCCAACTTCTCCATAACCAGCAGCCTCCTCCTACATTCAACCTTAAAGACAAAAGTAAGGGCCTGGGGAGATGAATAAAGGCCCTTGCCACACAGTGATGCAAACCTGATGACCTGAATTCTATCGCCAGAACCATCCACAAAGCTGTCCTCTGACTGCCACATGTGCACCATGGCATGTAAGCCCACAGTCATAGAGCACACACACACACACACACACACACATACACACACCACATATACACATACCACACACCACCACACATCACACATCACACATCACATACCACACACACCACACACACACACACACACACACACCAAACCAAATTCCTGCATTTATTAATTCTCTGATTCCTCTGATGGCTTTTATAAAAGAACCTGGTTATTAGTCAAAAAGTATTCTCAACAACACACGCACTGCTCTTCTGTAAACCTCATCTCTGTGTAGGAGCCAGCGAGGAGTCATGACAAGGATCTGAGTCAACACAGACAACAGCTCAAGGCNACTGAGAGGCCTCTGATTAACTTTACACAAAGGTGGAAAAGCCTGATGCTTCAGGAATCATTGCCAGTAATGAGACACACACAGACAGAAAAAAAGAAAAGCCTAGCCCATCATAAAGGACCTAAGGAAGAATTTGTTCTGCCATCACTTGGTGCATGGTGTACTGTTAGTCTGGCTCTGTTAAGCCAATGAATCCAGGCAGCTTTGGAGTGTGTTCATTTNTCAAATGACCATCAAAACTACTATAATTTTTTTGTAATTTTTCCAAAGTAGAAGAAATATGCACTATTTGGTGGACTGTTTCATTTTTTACTTTTTGAGAAATCTAACTGAGAAAGTCTCTAGGATCTAATTGAGAAAGTCCTTCCANACAGAGCCTTCAGTACAAGGTCTAGATAAATAATATATGGAGGTAAAGATGGAAGCTTCCAGTAGCAGAAGGGAAGGTTAGATGCGTGGAAAGGAGGGATTTTTCACTATCTGCACTGAAGAAAGTATCCTTAATTACCATTTNCTGAAGATGGAGAGAAATTAAAACACCTCTGATACAAGATGAGAACACTCCAACGGACCTTGTTAGAGGTCAGCTTTAAGAGTCCGCATTGGAATGCACGCTAGTGGCCAGGCTTTTTCCTGGATAACTGAACATATATGGCCTCTCCGAGTCATCAGAACTGATTTACTACTTCTCACCAGGCAGATGCCCCTGAACAGGCAGCTGTGAAGGCCAAGCCCCTGCTCTGTAGGAGCTACAGGTGAGAACAGGCACAGACAGGCAAGAGTGCCCTTTTCTAAGTGACCGCTAAGCTAAAAAGAATCCTGTAAGACATAAGTGAGGTCTGTCTCGTTCCCATACATATGTCAATCAATACACGGTGCTTCGGTGACATGAGGTGCTATGCTCAGGAAAGATGTAAGCAGGGAAGTGAGTCTCACATCCCTCACAGTAAGAAAGAGTTCATGAAGGAAAAAGTACTATTTAAAAACTATTCTTCTGTTTCTATACTATTATTTTTGAAATGTTCTTTGAAAGGTATTTTTTGAAGCCCTATAAGGGAGGTTTACCTGGACAGAGAAGTCCAATGCAGGCCATAAACTAGGGTGGATGGAGGTCTAAAATAATGTCTGGGCTATAGGTGAAGAGTGGATTTGCTGACAGAGACTGGNGTGGCAGGCAGAAGGCCAGGGGAGAAGGAGGAATGAGAANGAGAAGCAGGAAGAAGGAGGAAGAGGAAGGGGAGGAGGAAGAAGCAGAAGGGTATGGGGGAAGGAGACGGATGAAGAGCAAGAGAGACAGATGGAGAAGGAGAAAAACAGGCTGCTACTGCTTAAAACGAGCAACCTGGAAATAATATCAAAGCTGGACAGGAAAAAGAGGATGATAGCAGTGTTAGAACAGCCAGAGCTTGCCTGCCACATCTGTACCCACAGCTGGATACCACTGCCAGTGCCCGAATGCCATGCCTACACACACACAACTGGATACCAGAGTCTGTGTTAGTCAAGAGCCAGTGGCCTGAATGCCATGTTTGCATACACACGTCCTGTCTTAGCAATGTTCTATTGCTGTGAAGAGACACAAGATCAAGTCAACTCTTAGGAAAGCATTTAACTGGGGCTTGCTTTTGGTTTCACAGGTTTAGTCCATTGTCATCATAGCAGGAAGCATGGTGGCATGCAGGCAGACTTGATGCTGGAGAAGTAGCTGAGAGGTCTACATCCAGATCCACAGGCAGCAGGAAGAGAGAAACACTGGGCCTGGCTTGGGCTTTTGAAACCCCAAAGCCGACCCCCAGTGACACACTTCCTCCAACAAGGCCACACCTCTTAATCCCTCTCAAGTAGTGCCACTTCTTAATGACCAACACTCAAATATATGAGCCTAGGGGGGCCATTCTTATTCAAACCATCACACAGTCAGATACCAGTGTCTGTGTTAGTCAGGTGCCTCTTCCAGAAGGGTCTGTAAGTACAGAGGTGGGTAAAAAGTTTGCAGTCAGGAATAATGGTGCACACCTTTAATCCCAGCACTCAGGGGGCAGGGGCAGGAGGATCTCTGTGAGTTTGAGGCCAGTCTGGTCTACACAGTGAGTTCCAAGACAACCATAGCTACATAGTGAGACTCTCAAACAAACAAAAGAGTTTGCTGTTTATTATTCCTTCAACAAGCATTTGTTGCACCCACAGACTCTACTGCAAAGACCTCAAGGCTAAGATGTAGGGAGGAGGGGCCACCATGGTGCAAGTGCCCCCAGCGCTTTGTGACTGTGGATCCGTGGCCGCATCAGCAGTCCAGATGAAGTTCACGCAATAGCGTCTATCAATGACTGTTTTCAAAGCTTCCGGTCCATCAAGAAAGCTGGGTACTTGAACACAGGCTCACAACACGACAGGAACAGAGCTCAGGAACAGGGGCAAAATAGGCCTGGCAGCAGATAACTGCCTGCCATGATTGTCATGGTCCTCAGAGTTGGACAAGAATAGCCTCCAGTGCTATTCTCACAGATCTTCAACAGCAGTGAGGTTTGGGGCCTTCTGCTCACTGTATACTGGGCACTTAAAGCTGCTCCCCGTGGTCTTTTGATGCAGACACAACCATGGAGTTCATCCCAGTCTAGTCCCGAATACCAGCTCTACGTCCTGGCAATGTATGGTTTAGCTAATGAAACATAATCCTGCTAATCCCAACACTTTAGGTAATTTATTCAGTACTATGGGAAAATCGGCTATTTTAAAAGAACCNCTACTTGTTCTGAAAAAACTAAACACTGACGGTGGCATTGCTTCCAGCCCACCTGTAGGCAAGATTAATTCCATTTTAATTCAAGCTTCCGTGAAGTCTAGACCTCAGCACAGTCGTGTATGCCAATGGGTTCTTGAGCAAACCTTTATTTCTCTTCTTTAATGATCAATAAATAGGAAAACCATATAGAATAAAGGGAGTGTTGAAAGCTAATCATCTTATGCCTGAGCCACGAACAGCCTCATAATACCTGCAATAAACTGAAAGGCTGCTAAAACAGACCCATTTCCCAATTACTGTCCCCTATGAGTCATCAGGCAGCAACTTTAGGGAACTTGAGATGACACAAATTTTCTTGGGTAAAAATGGTACCATAATAANATGGTCTTTCACTTGCAAGGTTTTTCAATTATTTATTTATGTATTTATTTAGTATGTGGGCAGGAGCACACATGACATATGTGCATGCCACAGCACACATGTATCAGTCAGGGGGCAACTTCCTAGAATCAGTTCTTGCCTTCCACTTTGTTGATATGGGTCTCTGTTGTTTCTGCACAGTCTAGAAGAGCTGGCTGGTAAGCCCCCAATCCATTCTCCTGTCTCGCTTCCAGTCTCGTTTTAGGGGTACTGAGATTACAGATGCATGAATGTCGCCACATCTTCTGCAGCTCTTACCCCTCCACCATCTACCTGACCCTGATTTTGGTTGACAGTACCCAAGAACTAGCAAATGTATGAAACAGAACTGTTTGTAATCACAGAATCTTGAGAGGCAGGTGTTTTCTCTACCACCCTGTCCTGAGTGTGAAAGCATCTATACAACACTAGCAGATATGCTATAGTCTCTTCTTGAACATCCAAAACTATGAGAAAATATTTCATTACACCAATGTGCCATACTTCCGTTTATAATTTCAGATGCCTTCCTCCACCTTAAGCTATTGGACAGAGCATGCCTCATTCCTCCTCATACTGAGCCTAACCAGTTTAAATGCTTTGAGTCACAGAGCCAAGGTGAAGTATCTTCTAAGATGCTGAAAGAACTGAAACACATAAAGAAAGATGCGAAACTCCGAGGAATCAAAGAGAAGGCAAACCAACCCATTCTGGATTTTGAAAATAGAAGCGTGTGAGTCTCTAAATCAGACAGCCCCTTCCTAGCAGAGTTTATGAACAGATTGTCATAGGTCAGCATTTCCCACGCTGCTGCTCTCATGAGGTGATACCAACTTCCACAGCATCCTTCCTCTGAATACAGCATGAGGAAGATTCACAGGCACTCAGGAGCCAATAAATACCAGGAAATGCCATGGTTTGCTAAAAGCAACCCAGGCCCAAAATGTATTTCCTTTTTAGATAAGGGTTACTATCTTGATGGTCCAGAGGAATGGCATAACCACAATACTATTTCAGTAAAATCTTTCAAAAATCAATATTCTGCAAAAGAAGTTAAGTCAGATATGAATCTACTTTACGGAGCCTAGACAAATTCCCTTGTTTATGACCCCCTATGAAATCCTCCAACAANAGGATCATGGGTTGGGAGAATCTAACGCGGCATGCTTTGTGAGCATACAGGCTGTCTCCTACGGTTCTCTCCTTTCACGTGGAACTTTCCAGATCAACTCCCTGTCTGATTTGCCACGGACCAATATCAAAGTTCTTGGCTCAAGAGGTCTCAAGTGACTCAAGTGAGCCTTTAAGAAGAAACCAAGACTGTCTTCTTGCAGTGCTGCAGACCGAGCTCAGGGCCCTGTGCAGTGTAGGCGAGCACCGTGCACATGAGCCAGCCTGCTGTGCACGTGAGCCAGCCTGCTGTGCACGTGAGCCAGCCTGCAGCTCAGTTCAGTGTTGGTATTCCATTTCCTTGTTTCAGTTATGACTACACACCGTGGCTCTTCAATGTCATCTATTGGGTTTTTCTTGTTTATTTATGTGCCTGACAATATAATTTAAACTGGAATACTGGCGGATGGTTCTGTCCCACCAGCAACTCCCAAATAAACACACGGAGGCTTAATGTTAATTATANANGCTCAGCTGACAGCTCAGGCTTGTTACTAGCTAACTCTTACGTTTAAATTAACCCATATTTCTTATCTACACTCTGCCATGTGGCTTGGTACCTTTTCTCAGCACGGCATGCCCATCTTGCTTCTCTCTGCATCTGCTTGTGATGACTCAGACTTTGCCCTTCTTCCCAGCATTCTCAGCTTGGCTCTCCCACCTAACTTTATTCTGTTCAGCTATTGGCCAGTCAGCTTGTTCATTAAACCAATCACAGCAACATATATTCACANANTGCAAAGGAATATTCTACACTGGAACATGCAAGCCAGTTTAAAAGCTTGGTGCTAGTAGGCATGAGAGTTGGGATGCTTACTCAAAAGAGGAGGACATTCATTTTCTTCAGTGGTGTAGCCCTGGTAAGTTGCCCATGCTCCAATAAAAAAACTCCTACCCATGACACAAGCCGCCCTAATTAAATCCAGTGGGTCTAAAAAATAAAAGGAAATGTGAAGGCGGGGTTGAAAGAAAATGGTCCCCAAAAGGAGTGGCACTATAAGGAGATGTGTCTTTGTTGAAGTAGGTATGGCCTTGTTGAAGGAAATGTGTCACTGTGGAGGCAGGCTTTGAGGTCTCATATATGCTCAAACCATACCCAGTGGGTCAAATTACTTCCTGTTGCCTGCACAAGATGTAGGACTCTCAGCTACTTCTCCAGCACCATGTCTGCCTGCATGCTGCCATGATGATAATGGACTAAACCTCTGAACTGTAAGTGAGACACCACAATTAAGTGTTTTCCTTTATAAGAGTTACTGTGGTCATGGAGTCTCTCCACAGCCATAGAAACCTTAACTAAGACAAAATAATTGGGAAGATGGGGTCAGCAAGAGTGGGAGGGGAAAAGGGGGGGCAATCAGGAACAGATATGATCACAATAACATTGTATAATAGGTATACATGTGCATACATTGTATACATTTCATACATGTATGAAATTGCCTCCCTCAACCCAAGGAGCCAGATATTGAATTGAGTCAAGCTTGAATCTGAATCTTAGCCTCTCACTTGTTGTGGGATATTTGTACACTGTGTGAAGATGTGTTGCCGTGATTGGTGTAATAAAAAGCTGAACAGCCAATAGCTAGGCAGGAGATATAGGCGGGACTTCCAGGTAGAGAGAGGAAGTAGGAGGAGGAATCTAGGCACTGAGAGAGACAAGGAGACATGGAGGAAGCAGGATGGGTGGCATGTGACAGAATGTAGATTAACAGAAATGGATTAATTTAAGTTTTAAGAGCTAGTCAAAAACAANGCCAAGCTTTCATAATCAATAAGTCTCCATGTCGTTATTTGTGAGCTGGCAGCCCAAAGAAAAATAAGACTACACTCACTCACAAACTTCAGGCTTATTATGAACTGTCCTGTAGCCTAGTATGGGGTTGATAACAATAATAGCTACCATGCACAGCTGCCATAAGCACTAGAAAAGAACAATTAAATCCTCTTTTATGATGCTCAGTCCTGAACAGAAACTNAGCCAAGTGTTGTAACTGTTATTATTACCTATGCTGCACACTCAGTTTATTCTCAGCCATGCTTATGCTACATGTTCCTATTTGAAGATCACTCTCTTTGATAGAAAAAAAGAAGCCGAACAATTGAGTCATTCTGCTTTCTGTCATCCGTTCACATTCTGACTCCACCTGCCTCAAGCCATGAGCTTGGTCTCTGCTCATCCTCACTCTGGACACAGTCGTGTTCGGCATTCTCCCCAGGCTCAGTGGGGTCCGAGCTGAAGCTCTGTGGGCATTTCACTGCTGGTTTACAACGCTCTTCTGATTCTGTGCTTGTTTGCTCCTCTGCCAGCCTTCTGTGTGTGTTCTCTTGAGGTTCAACCCCAACAAGAGCTTCTTTAGATAGGGAAGAAAAAGGAAGGGAAACTTTTTCTTCCCTATCTAAAATATTGGGATTTTGCTGCCTGGATTTTCCTTTCTTTATCTTTATTTTCCTTCTTTTCAAGTATGTAGACATTGAAAATACCTGTATTTCTCTGAAGTATACATTCCTGAAATCACCATTAATAAAACTTATTGTACTCAACTTTCTTCTTGTGCAGTCATTAAATGATACTACGCTATTGCCCAAGGATTTAGTCAACCCCACTTCAGCCAACAGTTCTCTGAGTTGGTCAAAACCATGTTAAGAGTATATTTCCATCTCTGTCTATGGCTTATAAAGAAAGCATGACAGGAAACATTTTGTGTCTATGGACTGAAACACCCATCTATCAGACACTGAAAGAACTGAAAGTCCCCATCGGTGACTATATATTGGCGTGTGGCAATGGTGATAATCGGGTGAGCATAAGAACATACAGTATCACAAAAAGCAGCAATATAAACCAACAAAGGAAAATTCTCATTCACTTGTCTATGCTAATAATAGCTGTCCAAGCATAATTAAGATGCTTTAGTGCCAATGGCGAAGAAACAGGTTGTGCTTTGAAGTTAAGTCGGGGCTGTTCACAGCCAGTCTCTAAGGGGGCTGGCAAAGGATGAAAGTTTATCCCCAACTCAGAAAATGGTAGAGACACTTTGCTCTTGTAGTCATGAGTCCTGTGAATTAATAGCTATTTCCAATAAGCCAACACAAGACCCAAAAGGAATCCTACTGTAGGCCATGGCTAGTTGTCTTAAAAAACACATTTAGGAAACAAAGTCCTGTATTATGTGTAATGGTTCACATTTGACTAATACAAAGAATAATTTACATTATTTTGTGGTTTACCTGCCAAAATGCTATTCTTTATTTATTGAATACGAGGAAGTTACATCAGAGAGGGGCTGTGTTCCAACAATCAGGGGAGCATGGTTTTCCCAAAGACTGAGACTTCCCAGACTCCAGGGGAGTCTGTGTGTCAGGAGCATAACTAAGCTTAGTTACTCCCTCGTCAGCCATGGCCTTAGACTAAAAATAGCAATAAATGCAAAAATATCCACCAGTCTCCACTCAACCCCCGTGCCTAGGCAGGCAACACTCTCTTCGCCTTCCTCACACTGAATTACTAACCACACTTCCTTATTCTAAAGTTTCTTTAGTAATTCACAATAAAATCAGAAGCAAAGAAAAAAAATCAGAAAAAAACTATTGGACAGTTTTTAAAGTAGCTGAGATCCCTGTGTACCCGCTAATCAGGCACAAGAGCTAATTCTTATTTTCCAAGGGTTTTATTTGTTTTCTGTTTGTTGGCTTTTGGGGGTGCTGGGGATTAGATGTACAGTACTATATGTGCAAGGCAAGTGCTCTACCACTGAGTTTCATCCCCAGATCTCCAAAGAATAGTCTTCTCTGTAGCTAAAAAACAAAAACATATCAAGGGTGACAAAAAACAGTGACAAAGGAAAAGANTTCTTCGTAGTCCAGAGTGATTTGGGCCAACACTGACCCACACATGTGCTATCCCTGGCTTCTGAAGTGAAATCAATAGACCAGGAGGGCTACCTAAANGCAATTAGCCTTCAAATGAACCATGGGAACCCCCATTCTTCCTGAGGTGAAAACCTCAGGCCTGAACATAACTAAGGGCTTGGGATGCTACAGTTTAATCCAACCTATGTACAGATGGGAGATAAGAAGTAGACGGTATTCAAAGGCCACAGAGACATGACACATGGGCTTGGGGAAGAGACCCATGGCTTCTCCTTTAACTGCTAGTGTGCACTGCAAAGTTAATCTCATGTCCTCGAGCTAAATGTTATCTATCAACATAACTCAGAGCCACTTAAAATGCTAACTTCCTTTTAAACATTGTTATCCTGCAAACACTTCCAAAAGAACAGTGACTTCCACTGTGTAGGAAAAAGCTTAATTGCTGACCCTCAATCTGACGACTTATTCTCTAAGAATAAGGGCCTCATGTCTCTGTCTGTGACCTTAGGGCTTCCTCTCACTTCCCTTGACCCAGCAGCTGAGCTCAGCTTCTCCGACTTCCCCCCTCTGACCGGCCTTTTCCAAATGTTGGAGCACAGCATGCACTTCTGGGTCAGCAAAGGAAACTCTTACTGCCTTCCAGGAGAACAGGGCCTCCTGTGTATTTGAAGGACTAACCACGCACGGAGAAGCAATTCAGGGTGCTGCCCTATTTTCTGACCCTGAAGAACATGGCATTAANTGCCCTGAGTCTGTGCAATGCACCCCCGCGGCTGACTGTCATTAGCCCAAATGAATGCATGTCTCCAGCGAAGTCCTGGCCACACTGGTTATGACTGCCTTTATGCCCCACCCAAAAGCCCATGATGAAGCCCACGTCCTCATTCTTTTGTCCCATCCCATGCATGGGGCGCCACTTATTTTAATTTTCTTTTAATCTCTTCAGTGGCTTGAAATTCACACATCATAAAATCCAACCCATTTAAAATATGAAATTCAGTGGGTTTTCATATATTCACAGTTGTGCAACTATCACCACAATTTAATTTTAGGACATTTCCATCACTCCAAAGGAAACACTGTGCCAATTAGCAGCCAATTCCCAAATCCCCACCCCTGCACCCTCTGTTCTAAGCAGCCACAAACCTACTCTCTGTCTCTCAGGAGTTGACATTCTGGACACTGCAGAGAAGAACACATGGTCATTTCTGACTCGATTTTTTTCACGCAGCGTAATGCTTTCAACCCACATTGTAGTTTCATTGCTGAATAGCATTATGGAATGGTGTTGTAATTGTATTNAGCTGCCACATTTGTGCATCCATTCAACAGCTGATGAACCTGAGGTTGTCCCCACATTTTAGCTGCTACGCATAATGCCACTATGTACAAGTTTTTGTGTGATTTTAGTTTTTCATAAATCTTGGCCACCACTTATTTTTAGCAACTTCTCTCCTCTTTGTTTCTTCTGGCCTTGAGTCCAGGATTNGATTTGAAAAAAAGTACGTGGTAAGCAGCCATTCACAGGCACTGTGGGCAGGATGAGAACTGTTGAAGCTGGGTTTTTCTAGAGGCTAGACACATACACCCCTGATCCTAAGGGTTTCATTCCAAGTCCTAAGAAACGACCCCTTTACACGTTGGCAGATGGTTCCAAGGATGTTCTGGGCAGCACAGTGTATGATGGCCAACACCCAGTACAAAGACAGACCACAACAGAGGTTAAAAAAACAGTGTGGAGGAAGAACCAAGGAAGCTCTCCTGTGAGCCCAATGAAAGCGGCTTACAGAAAATACAAATATTAAACAAGTCTACTTCCATTAAACAACTGTGCATTTGATTATCCATATCTAAAAAGATTTATTTTCTTTAAAAGAGGATTCAAGTTTTGGCAGAAATGAACAATTATTTTTAATTTCCTATCCTTTTTNTATANCTTGGATTATTACCACGGGAATATGTTTAGAATCTAAAATGTGTGTTTTAAAATAATGCCAATAATCCTAGATGTTCCCTGGTACCCTACTGTAGATAAATGATGGGAAGGTATGAAGAAATTAATGTTAAGGACAGAAGGGATGTACCAAAGAGGACCTGGGGTGCTGAAGTAAGCATTCCTGTTACTTCATTGATCCTGAACAACCTTGCTCCTAAACCCCAAATTCTGAATCCAACCTCCGTTCTCAGAAGGCAGTATTCCACTACGGGAGAAGCACACACATTAGAGAAGCCCTGTTCTAGGCCAGGCTCTGCCACTTACTATGGAACTCGCATCTAAGTCTTCCATGCCCAAAGTCCTATTTGCTAGTCTACAGGCGACCCATACTCTCTTGCTATTGTTGAACTACACTGGAGATGTCAATCAAATATGTCCATCAACCTTGCAGAACTAAGCTCAACATAGCAACTAACAGAAACCTTCCTGAAGAGAGGTCCCTAATTCAACCTATACACAGCCGCACAACTCAATGCACTATGTATTTATTCCCTCACATAATTCTTGGCTCACTGGTGTTCCATGCTTCTTATTTCTGCCTTTTCAAATTCTTTCAGGGGGCTATACCCACCTAAAAAAACATGATTATGGAGCCTAGACAGATGGATCCTGTCAAAAAGCTACTGGCTCAAGAAAATAATGATGACTGACCTGTATTGAAAAGGTTATTTCGTGTAATTATTTACTGGCCAAAACTTGACAAAATGATAGATGANTAATAACTTGTGAAGGGTAGATGTTAATTTGCCATGGGCAATTTGATTTAAAAACAAAATGCTAGGTTAGTTTTGATTTTTATTTTGTTTTCTTCTAATTTTTCCCAATGCACATTCATTAAGTCAAGGCTAGTTACATCAATTACCTATGTGTTTGTGTGGCCATGTTTCAGAGCAGACCCATTTCCCAACCTACTGCCACCCATTCTCTAGCACCAGATTCAAAAATTCTCTTTTAGGGCCAGGTGCAGTGGTACACACCAGGAATCCCAGCACTCAGGAGGCAGAGAACCTAGCATCGCTGCAATCAAGTCCCATCAAACCTGTTCATCTCTGATGGTGAAAACTTAAGAAGCCCACTAATAACCAATCGCCAGAAAAATCAGTAATGGTATTCACTAGGCAAAAGCAGGAGATAACTGCACCAGTTTAATTTTCCCTTAAAGAGACAATCTACCATCATTAAGAGTGACATTTAAAAGCTAATTGAAAAAGCAGTGTTCCCGTGTCTCTCGACAAGTATTTGCATGTTAATTAAGTCTAGGGATAAGAAGACCAGCTTCCAATATGAACTGTCAGAGGAGAGAAAGTTCCTTTGCAGAGGGAGATAAAAGGCTATGGCAGAGACATAATTAAATTACTTGGCTTCAAGAGTTCCAGAAGGAAATAAGCTACCCTTTGCAATGCAAATCCACACTGCCTCTTTTGTGAAGGGTGCATTTTAATAGAAGGCCTAAAATACAGATTTCCAATTCAATATTCTTTTAATGCTGTGCCTCCATCACAGATCAAAATGACTTTTACTAGAACAGTGGCTAACAAGCTCATAAGGACTGTCAACACTGAGGACAGAGCCTAAAAGCTAATAAGCCACAAACACCCTCTGAACAACAGCAAAGAACATCAGCTTGGACTTTTTTATTTTTATTTTGAAAGCAATAAACCATTTCTTTCTGAAAGAGTCATGCAAATGAGTGCAACCTCAAAAACCACAGAACAAGAAAGATGTTTGTTAAGACTATTTTATAAATGAGGCTACCTGATAATTTCAGTAAAATATACTGAAACATACAGTAAAATATACCAACTATGCTCACAACGTATTTATTAGCATTATAATTTATGTGATGTAGCGGTTATTGTTTGCCATCTCTTTTCTTCTTTGTTTTTGAGACAGGGTCTCATGTAGCCCAGGCTAGCCTCAAATGTGTAGCTGAGGATGACCTTGAAGTCCTGATCCCCCTGCCTCTACTTCCCAAGTGCTGGGATTACAGGTGAATACCACCACACCTGGTTTTAGACAGTGCTGGGGATTGAACCCTGGAACTAGTAAATGCCAGGCAAGCACTTTACCAACTGAGGCACATCCCCAGTTCTAGCAAACATTTTTTAGATAATCTCACTTAGCCCTTAGAGGGTGGGCATAAGTCTATTTACTGTGTAGACGAGGAAATTAATGCTCAAAGAGAATATGTGTGTCATTCAGTCTCACCGTGGTAAACAGTGATGGAGTTATGTCTAGAACTACCTTGTGGATCTAATGCCAATGATCTTATAACTCATATTATCTTCCTACTCATATTATCTTCCTTTTAGCTTATCTAGTTATTAACATACTAAGTATGTTATTATATGATATTATTAAATGATCTAAAGGCATGAATTGGGAACAAAATGTTCATTCTCTCTCTGCCCCCCTTCTCCTCCTACTCCTCTTACCCCCCCAAATAGGTCTACTCAAATAATGAAAGAATACTCAAATAATGAAAGTTAATATACTATACAGATTCGTGTTCTGTAAATATATATGACACATGATTATTATGATATATAAAAAACACTATTAATAAGAAAAAGGGATAAATATACTGATCCCATGAAAGTTATTGGGCGAATAAAAACTTGTTTAATCTCACAAGCAATAAAATATTCAAAATTTAAGCATAGTAGCNCACACCTGTAATTCCAGTACTGAGGAGGCAGAGGCACAAGGATCAAGAGTTCAAGGGAAGTCTGAGCTACATAAGACCCTGTCTCAAGAAAGAGAAAAACAAAACAAAAAAATTAAATTAAATCTACAGTGAGTTTTTTATTGTTTTTTTCCTACCAAATTGGAAATATAAATCATAAAAATATAATTCTCATTCTCCAGATTCATAAGAGTGGAGCCTACTTCAATTATAGTTAAGTGGGGACAAAAACACAATTCACAGGGGAAGAAGAAGGTGCACGCTGTGTGACTCACAAGCCCAATGTCACAAGTTAATTCTGGGAAGACAGAAAGGTACTTAACGTGAGTATACGGTGTTCATGATCACACAGTTGACATTAGCGAAATAAAACAAATGTGGACTGATCAAATAAACTGAGATGCTACTCACGAAATAGTCTGTACCCATTGAAAAGAATTACATTAAAACTGAATAACTAATATACACTAGGTAAATTAAAGAAGACCGAAATAAATAGAAAGTTATTCCCTGAGCTTGAACCAGAGAGTTCCATGTAAAGATGTCAATTCTCCTCAATAGGAGAGTTAAAAGCAACAGATGTAAATCTGAAGTAGACTCAGTCAGAATCTTTCCAACTCTGCNTGTATCTGTGTGTANGCTAAGCTTTATTTAGAGATGTGAAGGGGTAAGAGTAAACAAGATCTCTTGAGGCTGGAGAGACGGCTCAGATGTTAGGGGCACTCGCTGCTCTTCCAGAGGACCTGAATTTGATAACCAGCATCGATATTAGGCAATTCACACTCACTTGGAACTCTAGCTCCAGGAGATCCAATGCCCTCTTCTGGCCTCTGTGGACACGTAAACTCAAATCCATGTGCATACGTGAGTATGCACATACAATTCACTTTTAAAAGCTGGGTCTAGTCTTTAGTCTACTAAGTCACAGTAAGCAAAGCATATATTACTCAGCAGAAAGAAACAAGAGTCCAGAGCCAGAGCCAGGCATTCGTGGATACTGAGTTCATGGAAAGNGTGGACCTGCAGAGCAATGAGAAGTGAGTTGTCTTTGTACTACATGATTCTTGATAGACTAGACAGCAATACGAAATAAAACGAAGCTTAATCCTAACTTCTCATCATAGACACTGACTGTATGTGAAGCGCACACACATGTACACACTCATCATATCCACTGGCTGTATGTGAAGTCCAGATGTACATGCAAAAGGTTAAAACAATCAAGTTGACACGAGATGTGCAGGGATGCCTTCACAGCCTTAGGGTAGGCAGACCTCAAAAGACTTCAACGTGCCAGCAACAGAAAGAATAATTTGTTAGGTTGAACCTTAAAATTGTAAACCTCTGCTCCCTCAGAAGTAGGACAGGGTATTTCTTTTGGGTTTTTGTTTGTTGGTTTGTATTTGTTTTTTGTTTTTTGTTTGGTTTTTCAAGACAGGGTTTCTCTGTGTAGCCCTGGCTGTCCAGGAACTCGCTCTGTAGACCAGGCTGGCCTCAAACTCACTGAGATCCACTTGCATCTGCCTCCCGAGTGCACCATCACCGCCCAGCAGGCCAGGGTATTTCTAACAAATGAACCTGCATCTGGAGTATACGCAATCAAGGAAAGGTCTGTTCAGGAAAACAGGCCCAAGACTTAGCACTTCAGCCTCCCCTCAAAGACACCAAGGGGCCAATACAAGTATTTTAAAAAGCATTCAATTTCACTAGCTATCAGGAAGAAGAAAATGCAACTCATAAGATACAACATGCCAACAGACTGGATAAACTTCAACATGGTGACCTCATCAGNGTTGTGGAAGTTGTGGGGCTTCCGGATACGTCCACAGGTGCTGACGGTGACAGGACTCCAGGTCGGTCACTTCAGCAAGATCCCCTAAGGCACTGACTTGGCACTGCCACCCCAGAGCATCTAAACAGTTTTCAAACCTGCACAAACCTGTAAGCCAAAGTACAAACCCGAGAGGGGTCACGGAAGGTTTAAAAACAGCCTTCAACTCCAAACAACCTCAGTGGCTGTCATCAAAAGAAGTAAATACTATGGCGTGCTCCTTCAGTGAAATAACACACAGCNGTGACAATGGGTGGAAAATGTTAACATATGACTCTCACAAACAGATTAAATAAAATAAGCCAAAACCAAATCACCCCATGTCATTCACATAAAATTCAAAAGCAGACGCTACTACAGTGGTAGGCTTCTCTAGTGGGGAAACTGAGGCCATGGAGGACATTTCTTTTCCTCTCAGTACAAGAAATGGTTTTTGTTTTTAGTTTTGTTTTTATTGCCATGGCCAGGACTCACAGACACATGTTCATGTCATTATCAATAATTTCAGATATCTCAAATTAATAACTTAATGAACACTTAAGAGTGGGCACTTTTCTGCAAGTATGTCATATGGCTGTGTATTAGTTACTTTTCTATTTTTCTGTTGCTGTGATAAAACACCATGACCAAAAGCAACTTGGGGAGTAAAGGGTTTATTTTGGCTTGTAACTCTCAGGCCACACTCCATCACTGGAGTTCAGAGCAGGAACTCAAACAGGTCAGGAACCTGACGGTAGAAACCGATGCAGAGGCCATGGAGGGGTGCCGCTTACTGGTTTGTTCCTCATGGCTTGCTCAGCCTGCTTTGTTATTCAGCTCAGGACCGTGTGCCCAGGAGGAGCACCACTCACCATCAGATGGACCCTCCCATATCAACCATCAGTCAAAACAATGCCCCACAGGCTTGTCCACAGGCCAAACTGATGGAGGCATCTTTCAACTGAAGGTCNCTCTTCCACAATGACTCNAGCTTGCTCAAGCTGACATAAAACTAGCCAAACCGGCTATAAAGCATTTTCATCCATATTTATTGGTGTTAAACATGTCCATGAAATATTGAGCAAAAACAGACAGTAAGTTACACAATACTTTTAAGCTATACATGGAGCAAGCATTTTTATTTAAAACAGGCCCAGAAATTGCTTAATTTCAAGAGCTAGTAAAGTGGGGGATTCATTTTTAAAAAATAATTTAAAAACCACCTGCTGGTTTTTATTTTGACTTAGCACTGGAGACGCTACAATATCTGCATAAATCACATTCCATCTTCTGGCCCACTTTCTGGTTTAGCTCCTTCAGCATGGAACAAAAATTTAAATATATGAGGCAATATGAATGCTGAATCCTTCATGACTTTTAATATTTCTTCTCAAATCTTTCACAACTATTCCACCCACTCTGACTTCCAGAGTGATTGCTTTAGAACGTCATCCTTATCACATTTTCCTAAAGCATTTGACTTTATTTTAGCGGAAGCAACGACTCCATTTTTATATCATATTTCATTAGTTTATGTACTGTTTAATTAGACTTCATAATTAGAATAATAAGTTCAATTAGAATAAACAGGAGGAAAAAGTGACTCCTAATAAGTGACAACTTAAGCCGGGCGGTGGTGGCGCATGCCTTTAATCCCAGCACTTGGGAGGCAAAGGATCTCTGTGAGTTCGAGGCCAGCCTAGTCTACCAAGTGAGTTCCAGGAAAGGCACAAAGCTACACAGAGAAACCCTATCTCGAAAAACCAAAAAAAAGAAAAGAAAAGAAAAGAAAAGAAGTGACAACTTTGGATACACTAAGGAGAATCTGTTAGCAGAGCTCATTTAGCTGGGGGGGGGGTTCTTGTAATATAAACACTTGATTCTCTGCATTGCAACTATGGAAGGTGCAGGGGGGACAGCAAGACGAGGCCCCCACCACCAAGCCTGACCACCTACGTTCCACCCTCAGTACCCATGGTAAAAGGAGAGAATGCACTCACAAGTTGTTCTCTGACCTCTACACATGGGCCATGCCACAGGTGCACCCACACACATAAATAAACATGCATAAGATACATAGAAAAACAGAAGTGATAATAAGTTGTCAAAAGGATAGACACAAATGTTAATAATTGTTTAATTTGGTTGAAAAAGTTTCTGGTGGAGTTAAATTTTAGTTGCTTCAGTATATGTTTCTTCAGAGGACTTGTATTATATAAAAATGCATCATTCCAAGCTGGGCATGGTTAATCCCAGTACTCAGGAGGCAGAAATGGGCAGGTCTCTGAATTTGAGGCCAGTCAGGATTATGTAGTGAAATTCTGTTTAAAAACAAAACAATACATCATTTCAAGTCTATGAAATGCTTGTTCCAAGATCTCTCNATGANATTCCCTTCATGACATCTCTGGACAAGGTCTCACTATGTAGCTATGCCTAGCCTGGAACTTGCTATGTAGGCCAGACTGGCCTCAACTCAGAAAGATTTGCCTGCCTCTGCCTTATGAGTGTTGGCACTAAAAGTGTGAGTCACGATGCCTGGCTCTCTCTGACATACTCTTGAGGAATGGTGGTAGCTGCTGGAAGCAGATACCATGAACTTGGAATATGATGATCTATTTAAACTAATGTCTTAGTCCATATTCTGTTGCTATGAAGAGACACTATGATTGTGGCAACTTTTATATAAAGAAAACATTTAACTGGGGCTTGCTTAGAGTTTTAGAGGTTTAGTTCATTATCCTCATAACGCAGAACATGGCAGCATGCAGGCAAACATGGTAGCTGAGAGTTCTATATCCAGACCCCCAGGCAGCAGGAAAAGAGAGACACTGGGCTTGACTTGGGCCCTTGAAACCTCAAAGCCCAACACCCGTGACATACTTCCTCCAATAAGGCCACACCTCCTAATCCTTCTCAAGTAGCACCACTCCCTAATGACCAAGCAAGCATTCAAATACATGAGCCTATGGGGGACATTCCTATTCAAACCACCACAACTAACTGGGTCAGTATTCAAACTCCAAGCTGAGCAGGGTGGTGCATGCCTGTAATCCCAGCACTTGTGGGGCTGACCCAGAAGGGCCATGAGCTTGACGCCAGCCTGGGCTCCAAAGGGAGAGCCTGTCCTCCCACAAAAAAATTCAACCCCCAGCTCTGCTAGTTACNTCTCTCAATCTGGCTTTTAGCCTACGGAACATGGATACTGCCGGCTACCACAAGCAACAGCTTGGAGAATTAGCACGAATCCTCTAGGCTCTAGAGCCTTGAGCACAGGAGCTAACACAGAATCAGCTTCATAATGATCAGTGTGAAAACTGCAGAACATTAAGTGAGGGNAAGGGAACAAATGTACANATGATGCGACAAACCAATGCAAGGCATCACAGCACAGCCTGCTGGCAACATGCTGAGGAAACACAGAGCAAGGATGAAGACAAATGTGCTCCTGATGGCAGGGACGGCTTCACACACAGGAAGTGGCTTAGACTAAGGCTTATCAGAAATAAAGAACAGAGACCAGCAGTTAACATGTCATCCCACTTCTGGAAGAAAAAGNCTATGAAGAAATCACAGATGAGCTTGCTGGGATCATTTACACATATGACTAGTGTAAGGAATGACAGAAAAGCAGGAGAAAAATCAGATCTTTGATGAATGTGAGACTTAACATTTTGGAAAGCACAGGCAATGAGCTTTCTGNCTTGGCCCAGACAGAAACAGTCAGGCCCTGTGTCTAGCTAGGCACACACAAGCAGAAGAGAAACACGGAAGTAAGTCTAGGATCATCCTAGGATGAGTTAGTTGCAACCACAAATCCTTGACACAGACATCTCCAACTCCCCCACCAGGAGTTTCAATCCTTTAAGCAAAAAATCNTCCTCTTGGTGCTCCAGGCACCGCACCAAACACAAGGACTTGGGGATGGATCAAACAAGTCCCCTGCCTTCATGGCACTTTCCTCAGCAAGGACAGCTGATGCCATTCTGGTGTGACGGAGGTTTAGGGGGGGGGGTTAATTGGGAAAGAATGAGACTGGCCATCCTCATCAGAACAAGTTTCACCCTGAACTTAGTTTTAACCAGAGCCAATGGGAAAATAAGAACTAAAGAGAGGTGTTGGGAGATTTGCTGAGTCAATACAGAGGCAAGGAAACAGCGCCCAGAGAAAGAGCCACACCAAGTGACAGCCCAATGGGAAACTCCAAAACAGTATTCTGCTACAGGTGACGGACTGAGAGCATTTTCACTTGTGCTTTAATCAGAATAGCAATGTCTTTACCCCAAATAGTCCGTTACATCCCCATTATTACAAGGCTGTATGTTATATGAACAAAAAGGCATTGTAGTTAGTCTGAGGTGTGGCACGGCAAACAGGAGGCACAGCCAAGTGCCACCAAAGCCTTTGATGCATTTAAGAAAGGCTTAGGGGAAAAGGTCTCAAAATGAAGCAGTCCTGGTAACATGGGTGAAAGACAGCAAGTAGTGCAGAGATGTACTGGGTTTTCCAAACTTACCAGCCATCTCTCAGCTATCTGTCAGGTTTCTAGCATAACATTTCCTTCAAAATGAACTCAAAACCTATACAAATGCTCATCGGAAAGTGGCAAGCACCATTTAAGCCACCTTAATTTCAACCACTTCCATAATATTCCTGTTAGTGGTTCTCACTGTGTCTTTGAGGATTGCCTGCTGGGGCTCCCAATCTAAACCAGGNCTTCTGCCAAAATCCTACATAACAGGAAAAGAGTTGATAAACAGTCAATGAGAGGCATTTTCTCCATAATTCTTTGTTTGAACCTGTGTCTCTATTGATGCTTTTTCAAGGAGTGCTAACAGAAGTCAAGAACATAAACAAATTTTATTGAAAAAAAAAAACTGACAATGTTTAGTTCACATTACAGTTTGGATCTGGAGGGTCCCCAGCTCATTCCTGGCACTGCAAAGAGGTGGCAGAGCCTTTATGAGATGGAGTTTAGTGGGAGGAAGGTCGGGGCCAGCCCTGGAAGGGGGGTGTCCGGCCCCTAGCCTCTTCTTTCTTCTCTCTTTTTGCTTCCCCAACAACCATGAGGTGAACTGGCTTCCTCCGTGCACTCCCACCATGAGGGCAGAGAAATGGGCCAAGCCAGTGCTGACATCTCTGACAGCCTGGGCAAATAACCCTGCTTTCCTCACGACCACCTCAGGTTCTCTGTCACAGACCGAAAACTGACAAACACCCATCAATCTGTGTTTGGTTCCCAGTCACCAGTGTGAGTGGAGCTGTGCTTTCAATTTTGGAACTCCCTACTGAAATCTGGGCAACACACAGGGAGCCTGCTCACTCCCTCTCCCCTGATGGGGCTGCAAAGCAGATTTCACCATGAGGCATCAGGCAAATTGGTGCTTCCCGGGGAAATAGCTGCTTTGGGAATTAGATGGTCTCAGATAAACTTCCGGGGTCTGTTTCTTGACCTGTAAGATAGATTAATGACACTGACTGTCTCCCTCACAGAGGGTTAAATGAATCATGCACATGCAGGGGAAAATGTAAGCCATGCAAACCCACTGCGAGACCAATATTTACTAAAATTTCTATTAATGGAAACAAACCCAGCAATTATCTCATGACCTTACTAAATAACTAACTGATCAAGTTCTTTGTTCCCTGACCTGAGGGCAAGTTGTGCTAAAACAGTGTTTGTCTTCAGGCACAACAAGAACATCAATCAACTATCAGTAATTTCAAAAAATATCCAGCCTTGGACCCAGCATGGTGGCACACACCTTTGATCTCAGCATTCAGGAGGCAGAGGCAAGCAGATGTCTGAGAGGTTGAGGCCAGCCTAGTCTACACAGTGAGTTCCAGGCAAGCTACACAGTAGGACCCTGACTCAGAAAAAGAAAAACAAATGTAGCCTTTCTTTATCCTCTGTGATGGATCTAGACTATGTGTTACATTTCTGAATTACAATTACGCTCACAATTAAAATGTCCATTTAGTTCTATCCCAATTTACTAGGGAAAAACGCAATCCAGAACTTCTAAATTGGAGAAACTTTTTAATTTCTCCATAGGGACTATTTCTTAAATAATTAAAGATTAAATGGATGGCTTTCATTTAAATGGAGTATTTAACCTCCTTAACAACTCACAGAAACATGGATTCCATAAGGACAATTTTATCTGACATAAAAACATTGGGAGAGAAAGGTAATTTTTAAAAATATTTTAATGATGGACATTTCTTGTCAACCAAAAAGAAAACACACTAGTACACACACACACACACACACACACGCAAATTCATACAAAGAGTTCCATAATCAGGAAGAAAAATTGTTATNACCCTCCTCCCATGAAAAATTCAGAAGAAAACACAGGAAGGAAAAAAGCAGAATCTTAAAAGAATGTAATGAGACACCCCTAAGGCATCAGGAGACNGNATGAAGCATGGCTNCCTTCTGTCCCTGGCTAAGACAGCCATATACAAGCAGCAAGAACCACAGCGAACATCTAACTCAATCTAGAGCTGTTGAGTCCACGTCTCTGAGCCTCTCTGTCAAGGCCCTGAGAAGGAAGAGCCACAGACACCGACAGTCTGGGCACAAAGAAAAGAGCAGGAGAGCTACAAAATGGAGTGGGCTGAGACAAATCACAGTGTCCAGNGTGTTTACTTTGGACTGGCCACTTNCTAACTGCTTTGTACCCACTCAGTTCACTTAAAACTCAGAGGCAAATGTGTTATTATAGTCCTAATTTTACAGTCATAACTCACCTGAGGTCCCATGACTAGTAAGAAGGGAAGGATCTGGTTCAGAAGTCAGCTTCACCCCCTATTTGCTAAATGAGGCTTATACGCGTTTACTAAGCCTGAGTCCTGGCTTCTTCAGCTGTAAGAAGAAAGGACCACCTTGTGGCTCTGGGGATTAAACAGCTGTGGAGTTAGTAATGTTTAGCACTGGTCTTGAAGTGCTGGCTGTGTAGCCACTGATGTTCCAATCAATATGTGAGCAGAGGAAGCAAACAGCACTTAGTGATGCTTGCCCAAGAAAACAGACCAGAAAGGCTGGCTTTGACCTATCTGACTCAGCTTCCCTGCTCTGTGAAGTTTTCCTACTGGGAACAGGATATATTTTTTTAATGAAATGTACACCAATTACATTATCAAAAAGTTGACATTAATTATGGAACAGAAGAAGCCCGTGCGTTTGCTCCATGTGCACACACCATATCAGCAGTTCTAAAGGGGTAAATTCTAAATGCTAACACCCAACACTACACAAAGGTCAATAAGTCACTTAGACTCCAGCTCAACTTCCCAATATGTGAGAGCCGATCTCTGGGGCCCACAGGTCTTTACTGACCTCACAGTCCTTCCTGGCTGACCTCCCCTCTCTCTGAGCTTCCAGTGACTCCAGAGAGTCAGGCAACACCTCCAACAGAGGCAAGGAGCAAGCTTTCTGGATTCAATACCAGCCTCTGAGCCATCTCAGAAATGAAGGCAGTGAACGCTGGGTAGAGTGTTTGTATAGAGCAGTGGCTGGCACTCACCCACACCCAGGTGCCTTTATTCAGCCTGGATTGGGATGCTGAAGAGGCCGAGACTGTCACTTAAAAGACAATGAGTCTTTTCTCCAGCTTAAAAAGGTTTCCAGGTAATGAAGCTTCCAAATGCATTTTAAACTGCAGGGGTCTGCTGAGCTGGATCTCTGTTTCAGGTTTCACTGGCCAGGTTGCATCTCCTCTGTGGTTAGGAAGAAACAAAGCCCAGAAAATGGCAAAAAAGCAAAAGCTCGTCCTCAGAAATACTGCAATTTTCTGAATTTGTAGTATTCATCCACGCCTTTAGATTAAAGCCTGGGCAGAATTTTTCTAAAAAATCAGCAAGAAATCCATCGGGACCCAGAGCATACTGAAAAACAGAATTAAAATGAGGAAAATTACGGAGAATTTTCTCTTCATTCCCATTTGTCACAAAATGCAGCTAACATTCATAACAGCAACTTGGAGTTATGCTGGGAAGAAGATGGCAGCCTGGGGGGCACAGCATCCTGACAGCGCTGTGCTCTCACAGAGTGAGGGACTGAGAGAGCTGTGGAATGTCAGGACCCCTTAGAGGAGCTGCATCTTGGGGACAACAAAGAGGCACGGCCATCTGATCCCCTTCCCATCTCCTGTGCCAGCAGACCTTCCTGTGGTTGTCCCTAACTCAGCTGCCCCATCCACCTGCNNCTCCACTGTGCAGATCCCCGCACTAGAGACCCATCTTTAATTCCTCTGAGCTTTTCCCTGCCTCCCCAAAGCAGCCGCTTCTCCCGGGCACCGTCACAGTCCTTCACTTTCAAGGCACCACCATTCTCATCCCGTCCTAGGGCCCTGTGTCCCTGAAGACACCCTTCCTTTTTCTGGCTATCCTTCGCACTATACTCAGGCTCAAAATGTTCTGTTTAAAGAACAGAAACCTGGGGCTGGAGAGATGGCTCAGCAGTTAAGAGCACTGGCTGTTCTTCCAGAGGACCCAGGTTCAATTCCCAGCACCCACATGGCAGCTCACAACTGTCTGCAACTCCACTTCCAGGGGATCTGACACTTTCACACCAACACACATAAAATAAAGTTAAATAAATTATTTTTAAAAATAATT
>LZPO01096522.1:1295664-1311938 GCA_001675575.1 Neotoma lepida
GCCCAGGCCTAAGGCTGCCCTGACTTTCTGAGGCCCTGGGCAAAAATACCACCTGAGCCATCCTCTGCCCCAACTTCTAAGTAACAGTAAGAGAC
Organism: Neotoma lepida; assembly: GCA_001675575.1. NCBI lineage: Eukaryota > Metazoa > Chordata > Mammalia > Rodentia > Cricetidae > Neotoma > Neotoma lepida. The sequence continues at coordinate 1,295,760 of LZPO01096522.1, forward strand.
GGAGGTAAGTATGCACTGCTGTAGGCCAGCAGCTTTTGTGGGAACTTGTTCTGCAGTGATAGAAAATTAATACAAGGGGTAAAGAAAACAGTTTCAGAATTTGCTAAACTCACTTATCTTTATTTTAATGATTCCAACTTAACTCAGTTACACAGAAAAAAATTGAATACCATAAAGATCAAGATGCAGACAAAGAAATAGCTCTGTTAATAAAGAGCTTGCCTTATAACAGTGGTTCTCAACCTTCCTAATGCTGCAACCCTTTAACACAGTTCCTCATGTTGTGGTGACCCCCAACCATAAANTTATTTCCATTGCTACGTCATAACTGTAATTTTGTTACTGTTANGAATCATAATATAAATACCTGATATGTAGGATATCTGATATATGACCCCTGTGAAAGGGCCATTCAACTCCCAAAGGGGTCNTGATCCACAGGTTGAAAACCACTGCCTTATTAGCATGGGGACCCTGAAATGGATCCTCAGAACCACACAAAATGTCAGGACAGTGGCCCAGGCTCGGAGCCTCAGTCCTGGGGAGAAAGAGACAGAGCATCCAGGGAGCTTGCTAGCTAGGCATCTAGCCTAATCCATGAGCTCCAGGCCAATAAGAGACCCTGTCTCAAACAAGGTAGCCATGGTTCCTGAGGCTAACAACATCTCACGTTGTCCTCAGGAGCACACACACATTAAAAAGAAAAATCAGTATTTAAGTTTTAAATTGTTTAAAAAGTAAAATGTTGTAATATAACATTTTATTATATGACCTCAAAATACTACCTCAAAAAACAAAGATTGTTTCCAATAATTCAAAGAGTCATACTCCACACAGCAAGGACTGAAACCTAAATGTGAACAGAATAACAGAAACCTCATTTTATCATGATCTTCAAGTACATCCACACTAATTAAAATATGTGGAAAAGAGTACTTTTAGCCTTTCATTATTTAGAGAATAGTTACCCAGAGAATTCCANTTATTATTAGGAATAACACTGCAATCATTAGAGTTCTCCAGCAGTGGAATTGCTTGCCACCCACAGCAATCAGAAATAGACAAAGATTGCTAGAATGTCATAGNAAAATTGACCTAAATAACAACACTCTCTGGTCCACCTCTAGAATTCTGTGATTGCATCACCCCACTCACAGAACGCTGGTCTTACCAGAGTTCTGGTTCAGTTTCTACTACTAAAGAGCCATGTGAACTCATCCCATTTTAGCACCAGGTACCAGGACGATTTTCAGGGCAGCATGGACTATCGGTGATGCAANAGTCTAGACAGGAATAACATACAATATTCTAAAATGAGACTATATTTTAAGGGCAAGCTTTTGTCTTCAGGACTCCTTTGCAGAAGTGAAGTTTGGGGTTGAAGTTTCGGGTCTGTGGTGGGAGAAGAGAACCAGGAGAGGCCAGGGCGGCTGTTGGTCACGCTGACAAGGCCCAGCGCACAACAGTGGGAACACCTGACTGCAAGCCGGGGAACAAAACTCATCACATACAATAAACTCCCGGCAACCTGGGATTGCGGGCTGGGGGAGCTCTGCGGAGGTTGCTGGAAGAAACTCCGGTTCCCGGTATTCCCAAAGCAACGCCAGTGTTTGTGCAAGGCTCACGTTTCACTCAGGCTTGGGATGGGCTGGGTTTTGTTTCGTCAACAGAGTCGAGTTGCCCTGGTTTTGATGGGCTGGGGGCATGTCGATCGCTTCCCATCTGTCTTTCCTAATTGCGCACGGGCAAAGGCGCTCTCTGAAGGGTGCTATCACCTCCATGGTGGCGGGCAAGTCTGCACCCTGGAGCTGGGACGCTGCCTCTGGCTGCAGCTCCCTGGCCTTCCCCTTATCGCAGCACTCACCAGTTCCTAGAGAAGAGATTCCGAGAAAAAAGACGGGTTCCCTAGAAACATTAAATTAACACAAGGGATCTGGTAACGAAACANCAGATGCCTGAAAGCCTTCCCCTTGCCGGTTTCCTGCCTTCTCGGAAAATCTTTGCGTTAAAATAGATTGGATTACCCGACTCGGCCAGATGCAGCTCGAGACCTGCTGGCGAACAGGAAAGCGGTGTGTCATCTTTTAGAAAGATTTCCCTTTCCCAGGTGGTAGGAAAATGCCTTTGGGTTGTTGATATTAGCAAGGACTTGAGGCTGAGCTGCTTGTGTTCCTACAGAAACTTGCCACAACTCCGACTTGCAAATCTGATAGCCGGAGACTACGAGTGGAGTAGGTTGAGCACGGAGCCTGCCTTAGTTCAGAGCCTAGAAAGAGCGTGCCTTGTCCCCTCTTTTTNACTAAGAAGAAAATGTCTGTTTTATTCCCAGATCTCATTTTACCATAACTATGAGCTAACAGCATTTCCAGCAAGTCCCAGAGATTGAAGGCTTTCTGTTTCATCAGGCTCCTCAGCGGACACTCAGGACTAAAACTAACTTCTATCAACCCTGTCTGCAAATTCATCACACGGGGTACAATTTCTAAATTCAGGCCAGGCCTGATAACCACACACCTGAAGGGCAGTCAGCCACAGGCACCTAAGTATTTTCCATTTCTGTGACACCTTACACACACACACACACATTATTTTGGTATCTGAGGAAAAGATGCAAAGCTTCCTACGAGGCTAGAGAATTTTACAGAAGAAATNTAGTTTTACTGTAGCTTCCTTGACACATTAACTTGTTTCCCTTGATAATCCTTACACAGGGACTCAAAATCCTTAGTTTCTATTTTAACCCTCTTTCTAGTAAATCAGACCATAACCTATATTCATAAAAGGATTCTGTGCTTAGCCGAGGCGTGGGTGCTCTGGATAGATGAACACATCACTNANTATTCTAAACAAAAAGAAGTATCTTTGCCTAAGCATACGAACAACAAAATCTATTGTAAAACCCTGTAGGCAGACAAAACCACGTCCCCAGAATTAAATAAGCACACAGCTCCATGAGAAGGGTCGCCGTGGGTACTTCTGTTTTAACAGCTCATGGGGGATACACAAAATTTACCTCCCTCTTGACGGAGGCAAAGAGCAAGGACAGTTTCATAGCGACTTCGCTGCTTCAAACTTTATGGCAAGCCTGAAGAAAGGCAAGAAGGGCTCTGAACTGTTTATAAGAAAGCAAAGAAAAATGCTGCAATGATGACTTGGCCACAGGGAAAGCTGGAATCTGCAGGCTGTAACGGCAGGGCTGCTTAAAACCGAAAGTCAGATGGCTTTGAGCAGGTAGACTCACATACAACAAAATTATCAAAAGAACATACTTCCTATCAAAAAGAATGCTTGTTTTACATCTAGCTACTAGGAAAAGAACCCAGTTACACAAAGAATAGCTAGCTAAATTGCTACAGAAGTTATAAATAGCCAAGTAGACAACGTTAGTCAATGCTGGCTTAATTTTTTTCTTTTTAATGACAAGCAAATTTCGAAATGATTATGAATGACCAAATGTAACATTTTCGGGCTGGGTCTTCACCACAAAAGCATGCCTGCAACTGAGATAGAGTCTCCTGCTCTAAGAAACAGACTCTGTCTTACTCTTGTGTATTACAGAAACANAAACAATGGCAAAAATTCACCCAGATTCTTTAAAAATATTTCTTAATTTCAAAGTAACCTTCAGTAAATCACAACACTATGGAAGATTATGGGAAAGCAACATATTTAATAATCTCCAAAAAAAAAAATCTTAACGTCATAGAAAAACACCAGTAACTTAAAAGCCACAGAGCCTCTTTCCTGCAGCTGGATGGTGTNTCATTCCCGGGAGCTTATCACACTTAACTGAGTTTTTAAAGAGAGAAAACACTTAGATATTGAAAAGAAGTTACTCCAGTTACTTCCCTTGACTGGATAAGTTCAACTCCTCAAACTGAATATCTAGAAAGCACCTGATCTGCTTCAGCAGACTTTTTTTTTCCTATTTTAAAAGTCAGTTCTAAGCAGGCAAGGCGGCTGGCTGTGGGCACCCCCAGTTCTAGTGCATACAACTGTCATAAATGCGCACAGTACCGGCTCAGTGCACACTTCCTTCTGCATGCTGCTCTCTTTGGCCAAACTCCCCCAGTGAAGTATTAGTTTATGATATGCTCCCTAAACTAAAATATGTTTATATTTTACGTTACAAGACACAGTAAACATCTTCTGAAGTTAAGTGTTCCAAAATAAATGGTTTGGATGTTTTAATGAAACCTCTTATAATTAAAGGAGATGACACAGCAGGGAAGAACTTGAAGAACAAAAACCTGGTACAATTAGTAATGAAATTAGTAATAAAATTACAATGATTTGTAATGTTCTCCCCATATAATCTTGAACTTAGCATTAAGCCAAAGGATGTTTTTCCTTAATAAATAAAAAAATCATTTCTTTATTTCTAAGATGAGAACAATAATTCTAACCCCTACCATCTTTCTTTTTCCCTATTTCAAGGCTGTGAGTTTTCCTTTTGTGTTGGTGATGGTGGTGGTCTTTTTGAATTTTTAAAACTCAGTGACATTGCCATAGCTCCAAGGAACATGGCAACAGGAACTGACAAGAGCCTTGACGTTTCNGACTGTATGTTTGTACTTACAGTGTGTTTGATATTTAATCTTAGGGGTCTTTTTTAAGAAGATCTTCCCTGGTGCCAATAAAATAGATTCTGGATCCATAGCTCGGGTAAATCCAGCTCATCAGCTTACCCTAAACCCAGAATGATGTCATAAAACCAAATAACACATTTTAAAGTAACAGATTAGATTCATTCAATACATCCTGTCAAGAGAAATGAATATCAACATCAAATTCATATTGTAAATAAGCAGGCTGTGGACATTTTAAAGAAGAGGCTGCAGTACCAAACCCAGAGCATTGTATTTCCTGCTGGACTCTGACCACNGCCAAGTTCAGTTAGTGAGGTTTAGCTCAGATGTCAAGCAGACACCTATACAACTTACAACTGCCGTCAAACAGGGGTGGGGGATATATATATATATATCTCCCCAGATTCCCTCTATCATTTCAAAGTCACACTTTACCAATAGGAATTAGATGTGAGAAAGAAGCTCCCATAACTAAACAATGGTTTCTCCTCATGAGTTTCCAAAGCCGACCAGACACCCTGTCTGCCCCTTATTCCTTGTTTCTCCATATCCCCTCCTTCCCTCTCTCTCCATCTCCTTTTGTTTAAAGCCAATGCTCTGCGTTACTACTGTTTTATTTTTCCTTAATCCGGTCCCCGTTGGCTTCTGTAATTTTTAACCNAGAAGGGTTTCACTGTTTATGGCGCTAAAACAGGCAACAGGGCTTTCTGCACAAAACAGAACAGGCCNGAGTTAGAGGGACATCCGAGTTAGTTAGGGATGAAGCTGGCATTGGGCAGGGTGAGGGTTTCTGCATCCGGGCATTGTCCTGGTGGACTCGCCCTAGGACTGGTTTGCCTAGCTTACAGAGTTGGGCCACCTCTCTGATGTAAGCAGCCTGAGGTTGGCAAGTGCATCTCCAGAAGTTATTCCATAGAAGGTTAAACTAGGATGAGATGGTAACAGGCTTTCAGAAGGCGGACTGCCAGGCATGCCTGAGGCCACAGGGCCTGCTTCGGGTCCTTGGTCCCTCCTTTCTCCTCCCTACCCCACCCCCACCCCGCTCTTCAGCCAGCCCTTTTTCCTCTAACCTTGCAAAAAATGAGCAGAGCTGTTGTTTTCCGCCAGCTAACAAAACAGCTCAAAAGCAGCAGCAGAACAGGGCTGCGCTTTTCAAAACAAGCCACGTGGTCAGGTCTGCAAGTTAAAGGCAGCTCTCACAGAAATGAACAGAGAGGGAGCAGTTGGGAAGCTCCTGTTTGCCTTCTGGAATATACTCATCCTCTCCTCTGGCAGCTGCCTGAGGACCCAAATGGCTTTATATAAGGAGCTATATTTCCTCACCCCAAAATTCTTCCTCAGACCAAATTGNTAATGCGTCAGGTTCCAGCTGCCTAAATCCCCTCAACAACATTCCCCGTTCCATAAAAAGCATGCAAGTGCTAACACAGCAGTCCTGCCCGATTCCTAGAACTATAAACTGACTACCCAGATCCCTGGCCTGGGAAGGCCCCCAAGACGGGCAACAGACATGACTTAAAGGTACATGGTATCCAAGGTGCCACTTTAATCACAGGGAGCCCGGGTGGACAAGGTGGGGCCGCCCCCGTTTTTTCTCCTGGCTACTGTATTGCATGCCTGGAAACTGCGTGCAGTACAGACTAGCCTCCTGCTTTTGCGGTGGTATCTGCCCCTAGGAGGGCAGCATCCCTACACAGATGACCTCCAGTGACTTTAAAACTGCACCTATTAGACATCCATTAGTATAGAGCAAAGTCTGAATTTGTGCTTTAGAGNTAATATGTATATNATAGTCAATATATATAGTCAATATGTATATAGTAGTCACTGCCTTTCATCTGTCTTTAGGAAAAATATCACCATCTTCTAAACACATGTAAATGNTCTGTTTTTATCTGGGGAACCAAGAAAAGAAAAAGATTCCATAGCCTACCACTGCCAGACTTCACAGGACAGTACAGCGACACAAATGGAAATCCCTGAACATGCTATGCTGGTCCCTCACTGGGCAGCTAAGCTACAGCCCTCCACTGCCNCATCCCCAANGAGTCACTACTGCCTGTCCCTTCCTCACACATGTTCCTGTGCNATATGATCAGATGGCACCANGTTTGCACACATGTNNGTCTCCCCTGATCAGGCTCCTTGGGGAGCTAGCTGTCTTTGTAGCTACTGCCCCTTATGTGTTTTACACTATNTAANAAATCCTACATGAGAACTAGGATGACATGGCGGTTGCATTTCTAGTTTCTAACCATAAGGAAGCTGGTGCATGCTTAGCCAGATTCAGTGGCTGTCCTTGGTCTCTCNNGCTGAACTCAGTCAGAGAAGAAAGAAAACTGTTCACAATTCTGTGGCCTCTGCATCCTATTAGATTGGTGTGGNGCTGGGCAACNAGAGAAGAACTCACCTACCCCAGNCACATTCCAAAAGAAATCAGGNTGGAATTCAGTGGCTCTCTCAACATTTAACACATCCAACATCCACNCATNTTTTAAAACAAATAAACACTGCCAGGCNGTGGTGGTGCACACCTTTAATCCCAACACTCTGGAGGCAGAGGCAGNNGGATCTCTGTGAGTTNGAGGCCAGCCTGGTCTACAGACCGAGTTCCAGGACAGCCAGGGCTACACAGAGAAACCCTGTCTCGAAAAATAACAAAATAAATACATACATAAATACATCAATCCAAGNATTGTACATTGTGTATTTATTTCTGTATTAGGACTTAAACCAAGTGCTCTACCACTAGCCCTCATTTCCAGCCTCTCCCCATCTTAACTATATGAGCTGGTATTGAAAGGGTTGGAGGAATGTGCAGGGCAGATGGAACAGTCATGCAAGCAATCCCTGGAGGAAGTGAGCAGCAGGGGAAAAGCAGAACTGACTGCCTTGGACAAAGAGCTTTGAACCCCAGGAAACCCATATGGTCCATATTTTTAGTGACAGTCTGCCTGTGGACAANAGACAACCCTCCAACTCCTACACACTGTTTTGTAGTTTCCTGGTTTGCAGGTGAAGCATCCCATAATCTTGTTTGTCTGGGTAAACAAGTTAAAACTCTATTGCTATGATTCAAAGGACTTGGGGTTCTTGGCTTCTACTTGACGATCTGTTTACTATAATCCCCTAAAGTCATTCTGTGATTAAAGAGAAAGGCAGAGATGATGTATGGAGCTGTTACATACACCTGGTGCTTGCTAAGCACTTTGTACACGCCCCCTGCACAGCACACTCCCAGCAAGTCTACCTGATGNGCACAATTAGCTTTAATTACACTTTTCAACCCAGGTGTAGGAGATTGCATGAGAATGGCCCCCATAGGTTCATAGATTTGAGTGTCTGACCCCAGTTGATGGAACTGTTTGGGAAGGATTAAGAGGTGGGGCCTTGTTGGAAGAGGTGTTTCCCTGGGGAAGGGCCCTGAGGTTTCAAAAGCCCATGTTATTCTCATTTAGATCTCTCTGCCTGGTGCTTGTGTCTCAAGATGTGAGCTCTCAGCTACAGCTCCAACATGATCCCTGCCTGCCAGCTGCCATGCTCCCTGCCATGATGTCCATGGACGCTAAGCCTCAGAACCTGTAAGCCCCCAATACACTCTTTCTTCTGTAAGTTGCCTTGATCATGGTGGCTTATCACAGCAAAAGAAAAGTAACTAAGACACTAGTCTCTCTGATTCTATATATAGTAATCTGTGCCTAAATTAGACTGCTCCTGTGTATAACATCAGCATTAAGAACACAAGAAGTTGGCTCCAATGGTCTATCACTCATTCATCATTTATTCAAGAGTTGCTTTGTGCAAATTAATATATTCTCCTTAAAGCTATAAACATAAGTTCTGGTAGCTGGCTTCAAGCAATTCATAATCTAAGGGGAAAGAGTCACAAAAAAAACTATTAAACTGATTTATTCTCTTTCCCAGTCTCTACCAGGTCTGTACCCNTTTGTGTCACATTTTGTAGCCTCTTTATGAATTTTCCAAGTCTTAGTAGGTGCTTTTTTGCTCTTTCTTTAAACATCGATAAACATGAGAAACTCGTCCCACTTTATACACTGCCGTCATTGCTGACATCACATCCCAGAGGGACATACCATAAGCATTTAAACTTTACTATGATGCTCTGAGCTCCTTCATCATTCATTAATAGAGTTTGGAGTATCAACAGGAAGGCTAGGACAACTTGGGGAAACAATGATGGGAAGGACACAAAAAGAGGATAGGCAGTTGAGGNATGCATAGATTGTGCTAGGTGTGCTATAAAATACAAGTACAGGGACNGGGAGGTGGCTCTGTGGTCACAAGCACTGGATGCTTTTGCAGAGGATGCAACTTCGGTTCCTAGCACTCACGTGGCTCATAGCCATCCATAACTCCAGTCCCAGGAGATCTAACACCCTCTTCTGAATGCCACTAATAACAGGCACATTCATGGTATACATGTGTATATGCAGGCAAAACAGTCATACACATAAAATAGATAAATCCTTAAGAAAAAAAAAGCCATACGAACACAGTACAGAGCATGAGCTGAGATCTGTACATGAAGCAAGGCTGCCTCGGTGGGGTGGAGAAGACAGCAAGGAGAAGGAACATTCTGATCCAGAGGAAGAGCAAAGGCAGACATCTGAAGCTGGGAAGAACAGGGTCTTTGTGAGAAGACAGGGACTACAATGGACAGGTCTGAACATGGAGCTGGGAAGCAGCGCTAGCCAGCTCTTGCAAGACACTGCAGGTGACATTCTGGATTTCCAATCTCATGTTAAGAGCAATGGGAATACATCAAAAAGTTAAAGAAGATAGGCTGAACTCACATAAGATTCCTTCAAATTCCTGAGGCTATCTACGATTGAGGTATTAAGAAAAACTCGGGGTGGAAATGCGTCAATGATTGGAAACCTTCAGAACAGAAAGCACAGTGCTACAGGTAAAAGGTGCTAAGATAAGGGTGGGAAACACCACGCTCTGTTTATANCTCTGCAATCTGGGGTGATTATTTAATTGCACTTTCCTCATCTATCAAAGGAAAATGTTTCTGAATTCAAAATTTCCATACTTACTTCAAACAGCAAATACAGTAACAGTTAAAAAATGCTTCCATTCNCTAAAATGGAAGCTCTTTGGGTCAGAGACTATCCACAATATTCATTGCTATATACAACCCCTAGGGGACGGATATCTTGGCGATGACTGGATCGTGATGAAGATTGTAGATTGCAGACACATGGAAAAGTCACATTAAGCCTCATTCAGTGGTTAAGAGAAACAGAACGAACAGTGTGTGGAAAAAGGCTGTCCAGGAAACAGTCTCCACAGGAGGTGTTGCGTCAACNNGTCGGTCAACTGGTGTGCCAGGTACCTCCAGAGCGACTACACGGCTGGCTGCTTACCTGGGCAGCACAGTCAGAAGTCAGTGACATCCACTTCAGTGAAGTTAGTGAGTGGGACAATCACGTGCTCCCCTGGACACTTCTTCCCAAGAGATGAGAGGCCCAAGGTAGACACTCCCCTAATATAGCCCATCACTTCTAGTGACTATTTGTGTCTGTATCAAGTGTAGCGTCACAATAAAAATAATTTCATGTGTATGTCTGTTTTGCCTACATTATCTCTGTGCTCCTTGTTCAGGCCTGATACCCACAAGAGCCAGAAAAGGAAATGAGGTCCCCTGGAACTGGAGTTACAGGTGGTTGTGAGCTACTATGTAGGTACTGGGAATTGAACCTGGGTCCTCTGCAAGAGCAGCCAATGCTCCTAACCTCTGACCACTCTCTCCAGCCCCCTCTTTACAATAAATTTGAATATAACTTCCTAAGCTTTCCCTGTATTCTAGTCTTAACTATGCACATCCAATTTCTTAAAGATTACAACTGAAGGTAAAAAGCAAAGGCAAGAGGGAAAACGTGACAAGACCAACCGTGTTCCCTGGTGTTTACTCTCTTTGTAACAATAACCACTCATTGAATACTTACTTTGTTCCAGGCATAGACTTTGGCAACTGGACCTGTATTTCCTCTAATCTTACAAGTTCTGACGACATTTCATGGGCAAAAACCTGAGGCTCGGAGCAGAGACGATGTGCTCAAGATTGCAGATTAAGGGGCAGAGCCAGGTGTGACTCTAGGTCTGTTGGCTGACAGAGTCTTTCCTGCATGTTGTATGATAGTCTTCTAAAATAAACAAACATACAGGACAAAAGCAGCCACCTGCCGAACATTAGTGTGGTACTGTTAGNTTCTTTATAACAATACCTCACTTAATAGTCAGCAACTTCCTGAACTTTGTATTTTGAGAAGAGAACACTTCAGTTTAGAGACGCTCAAACTTGCCTGAGTTTTTAAAACTACCAAAGTGATGGAGCCTGGATTTTAATTTTAACCCAGGTCAGTCTGACCCCACAATGCACTCACTCAACCACTACTGAGAGTTTCACTACTCAAACACACGGCTAAAGTGTGTACACCTCTAAAAGGGAATGTCAGAACCAAAGGACAGGGTCAACACAACATTTTAAAGACAACTCCAAACAGCCACCNCATTAAAACACTCCTCAGAAAGCCATTACTGCGCACTTGCTCTGCACCCACCCACCCCCCCGCCCCCGTGTTCTGCTCCCCTGATAGCCTCTAGAGTTATCTAACACCAGCATTTTCACGTGCTTCTTTCTCTGTCTGATAAGAAGTGAAGCAATCTATTTCCAAATCCACCCATTCGTTTAAACACAATTTCTATCTTTGCATCCAAATCTCAAAAGGCACTATATTTTTAATGATTTATTTATTTATTTATTTATTTATTTATTTTATTTTTTGGTTTTTCGAGACAAGGTTTCTCTGTGTAGCTTTGCGCCTTTCCTGGAACTCACTTGGTAGCCCGGGCTGGCCTCGAACTCACAGAGATCCGCCTGCCTCTGCCTCCCGAGTGCTGGGATTAAAGGCGTGCGGCACCACCGCCCGGCTTTGTTTTATTTATTTTTATGTGTATTGGTGTTTTGCCTAAATGCACATTGATATGAGGGTACCAGATTCCCTGGAACTGGAGTTACAGACAGTTGTGAGCTACTATGTGGGTGCTGGGAATTGAACTCAGGTGTGGTAGGCATTTTCTTTGGGCCACCAACCAGCTCCCAAATAAAGACATGGAGACTTATTATTAATTATGACTGCTCAGCCTCAGTGTTCTGATGGAAGATCCACCTCAACTCCCCCTCCCCCATCTCTTTCCCTAAACCTGCCCCCTCAAAATCTGCCAAACATGGCTCCTCCCTCAGAGATGCTCAAGACCACTCCCATAGGGTATTTAAACTGCATCCCAGAAAACAGACACATGGTTTTTCGTCTCTTGTCCCTGTCTCCTCTCTGGGGGGCTGAAGAATCACCCGGGAACACTTTACCCATTAAACTGGGGCTTTTTCTAATTCAGTCTGATTTGGTCAGATTTGGATTGCTGCTTCTGAAGANAGGCTTATCANGGCGTAAAAATCTTTCACTTAGCTTAGGCTTGTCCCACTAGCTCTTTTATCTTAATTTAACCTGTCTCTATTCACCTACATTTTGCCTTGGGGCTTTTACCTTTCTTTCATTCTGTATGTCCTGCTTTCCTGCTTCCTCTGTGTCTGTCTGTCTGGCCCCTGGTGTCTCCTTTTCTTCCTTCCCATCCCCATCATCGCCCCACCCCCCACCTAAATTCCTCATCTTATTTACTCTGCCTGCCCAGAAGTTCTGCCTAGACCTCTTCCTTCACTATTGGCCAGTCAGCTTTTAATTAGGTGCCTTAGGCAGGCAAGGTAAAACAGCAACACATCTTTACATAATTAAACAATGCAACATATCTTTACATAGTTAAACAAATGCAATACATCTTTGTATAGTTAAACAAATAGTCCACAACATCCAGGTCCTCTGAAGAACAGCCAGTGCTCTCAACCGTTGAGCCACCTCTAGCCCCAATATATCAATTAGTCCGTAATTGTTCTCACTGGGCAATGTTATTTGAGAAGACAGGATGATGTTTAGCCACTGTGAAAATTGCTCACAGGCCCATGTATAACGGATCTCACTGCTCCATAATTATTTGAGTCAGAATCTTGCTATGTAGCCCTTGCTGCCCTAGAACTCACTACATTGACCAGGCTGGCCTCAAACTTGCAGAGATCTTCCTGCCTCCACTTCCTGAGTGCTGAGATTAAAGGTGGGCACCAGCAAGCCTATCTCATTTCACAATCGATTGTGGTGATGTCAAACCTTTCAAGATGTTCCTAACATGACTGTCGGACTGTCAGAAAAATTCTTCTCCAAACCAAAAGACTCCTAAGTCACGTCTCCCCCAGCAGCTTTGTTAAGTCCTGTTAGGACATTTCACTTTGGAGTTAGGAAGGTATAAGTTCAATAAGGAAACCGAACTTTGTTGATCTCTCGATTGAGCAAACATGAATAGAACTTCCTCATTCTATCAAGACGTTTACTTTCACACTGACCAGGTTTGCAAATCAGATAGCTGGCCAACTCTTCCTTTAAACACAGTAAGAAAGAAGAAGCCTGGTAATTCTTGGAAAAACCTGAGAAATAATGTGTACGTGTGAGCTGATACCCATCAGTTACTCTCAAAGATGTGCAAGCATAAAGAGCTTATTTATTCCAGCCACAGTCTGTCATGAGGGAGTCAAGACAGGAACTTGAGCAAGGCAGGAACTGAAGCAGAGATTTTGGCGGAGTCCCGCTTACTGGCTTGCTGCCTATGGATTGCTCAGCCTACATTTTTATACCATCCAGGACCATCTGCCCAAGGGTGGAACCCTTCAGAGTGAACTGGGTCCTCCCACACCATAATCAATCAAGAAAATGCCCTACAGACTTGCCTCAGTTAAGATTCCTTCTTCCCAAATGACCCTAGCTTGGGTCAAATTGACATAAAAATTAGCCAGCATGAGTACTGTGTTTAAATAATTGCCAATCTGATAGACAAACAGTCTATTCTGGTTGCTTCCACTGCGTTGTATTTTTGGGTTTTTTTGTTTGTTTGTTTGTTTTGTTTTCTTGTTTTTTTTTCAGGTACAGAAGCAATCAACTGCTGTCGCCCTAGAGAACAAGAACTCTGGAGGCAGACAATCCTAGGTTCCAATTGCCCTGCTAAATGCATCAGGACTTAGAACAAACTGCTTTCACTCCCAGAGTAGGAACCTTGAACGAAAATGAGGGCATGAACGCTACAAGGCATGGTTGAGAAGGATTTTATTGTAGCATGTGGCCAAAATGGCTGGGTTCTGTAGGAATCAAAAGTTGGAGGAAGAGAAGTGAAGCCCCTGGGCTAGAGAGGTTTAGGGTAGGGGGTGTGANTGAACCACGCTGAGAGGCCAGGATGCCAGCAGCATAGACGCTGTAATGGGTGCTTGCATGCTGGGAGAGCCTCAGGCCAGCATGCACTTTGCATGCCAATAGGCACCAGTCAGCCATCCCTCCTGAGGTCTTTGGAACCTGACATACCTATCACAGTTCATTACCATGAAGCTCTTAGCCCAAGGCAAACTTGGTAACCGATAGGCAGGGATGGTTATGGTCAGGGCGGTAGGGGAGTGCTGGCAGCCATTTGTGGCTATATTGTGCTCACATATTTGTGTTCCGTTTTTAGCAGGACAATTCATCTTCTGTTTATTAAATCTATAAGAGCTCCTTATAAATTCTGGGTAATTACTGTTTGCTATATGTGTAGCCAGCCATATTGACGTTAGTTTTCAGTCTTATGTACCAATCTCTTATTATGAAGAGAGAACTCTCACAGAATTGTACCTGCTTCCTCCTTTTTAAATTTTCTCTAGTGCTGCTAATGGTGTCACACCTACAAAGACCTTCAGTAGTGCCACCACAAGACACAAAACACAAGACAATAAATTTGACATGTGTATTGATTTTATGATGCTATTTTTATAGACTTGACTTACTTTTATTTAAGTAATTAATGTTGATTTAATTTTACTCTTTTTACCCCTAAATGACTTGTATGTAATCCCAACCCTTTATAAATTCTTCCAACTCAAAAATGATTTAAAATGCCACTTAGGAATAAGAAGTCAATTATTCTTAGCCTAAAATTCTGAAATCACTAAGTTCTAAAAATAAATGGGCTTATAGCATACACTCTGTTCCAGAAGAGAGGACTGGAGGCATAGGAAGATTAGATCAGAGCAAGACAGGAAGCCGGCAGGGAAAACTCCATGCCCAGTATGGGGCGTCAGAGGGCTTGGGTGGCCCAGCGTTGCTCTGCCCAGCACACATCTTTCTCCTGGGCAGCCCTACTTCCCCAGCTCTGCGGTTAGCAGCACACGTAGCTTGTCCCTTAGGCTCAGGCTAGCTCCACTTCAACCTGCCACTCCATTGGCGTCATGCCACGCCCATCATGTCTCCAGTCCCCTGGGGTCTCCACTGCAAACGAGGCTGCACGGGACTCTTCTGGCCTCCCTTCATGGGCTCCAACCATGTCATTCAGGGCCAGGCCTCAGCTGAGCTCTATGAGTCCCTCAATCTCGCAGCTTTCACATCTTCAAAACCAACAGCGCAAATAAGGGACTCTTTGATGTTGCCAGGTTCAGGGGCTAGCTTCGGATGCAGGCTCGGCCAGTTTGGGTCACAGCTTCTGTGTGCTGNCCCGACTGTCACATTGAAGCACAGAAGATGTCAATCGCCTGGATGATGCTGGACTCTTGTTAATCACAGCTATGTTTTCAGCTCCAGCTAACTAGCATCNACTGTCTCCGTGAAGCACAGGCTGTTTCACTTCAGCAGTGCTGGTCCCTTGTGAATCACGGCTGATTCCTCAGCCCTGACTGATCAATAATCTTAGATTCTTAATCCAAAATACCACATAAATGACTGATAGAGTCTCTGCGGCCCTCTGAAACTTTACATGCCAGCCCTCCATCGTCTGCATTTCCCTTAACATTCCATATCTGCTAAGCTCCCACAGAACAGCCCACTAACCTCGGAGCACTCAATGGCTTTCTAGATGCTTCCACAATACTCCCCCAAAATAACGGAGTCTGCAATCACAGCAATACCCTGTTCTTAACGCCAACTTCTGTTCTAGTTTTCTTTCATTTGTTAGGACAAAACACTCTGACCAAAAGCAGAGAGGAACGGGTTGGTTTGACTTTACACTTCCAGGTTATAAGCCATCATNGAGGGAAGTCAAGACAGAAACTCAGAAAGGGAATGAAACAGAAACCATAAGACTCCTTGCTTACTGCTCACACNGTAGCCCACGCACTGGCTGGTGCTCAGCTAGCCTTCCTCCTCAGCCCAAGTCCACCTGCCTAGGGATGGTGCTGCCCATAGTGGGTGGGCCCTTCCACATCTATCATCGGCCAAGACAACCTCACAGATGTGGCCCCAGGCCAGTATATCTAGGTGATCCTTCAACTGACACTCCCTNGTATGTCTCTAGGCTATGTCAAGTTGACAGCTAACGCTAACTAGGACAGATAATTAATCTTAATTATCAACTAAATAACATCTACAGAGTCACCTGGAAGATGGCCCCTGGGTATGTCTCTGGAAGATTAACTGGATTGGGTTAACTGAGGTGAAAAGACCCACAC
>LZPO01096522.1:1316254-1343219 GCA_001675575.1 Neotoma lepida
CCTTTCCAACCCCTGAGTTTTGCTTCCCTTCCCCCAGCTACTGATTTCTATATAACCCAGCCATTTCTCCTTTTTAGACTAAGGTGACAACAGCATGTCTCTAAAATATTTTAGATTAGGATGGATTTTTGTATGATGATAAATTCCTCAGGTTATAAAGATATAGTCAGGTTAAGAGAAACTGAAATAGAGATGTATGTCTAACCACAATGTTAATTGTGGCTTCTAGAAACCACCAGGCTTCTAGAAAATTTTAGGTAAGTAATAATAGATGTTTGATTAAGGTTCATAAATCCCTAAGATTATAAAGGTGTTGTGGGATGTTTATACACTGTGTGAAGATATATTGCTGTGATTGGTTTAATAAAGAGCTGAACAGTCAAGAGCTAGGCAGGAGGTATAGGTGAGACTTACAGGGAGAGAGAAAGGAAGTAGGAGATGAATCTAGGTTTTTATTCATTCATTCCTTCATTCTTTTTTTTTACATATAACAAAATAAAATATAATAAGATAAAACAAAAACTATTACATTGAAGTTAGAAAAGACAAACCAATAGATGGAAAAGAGTCCAAGAGAAGACACAAGAATCAGAGATCCACTCATTCACAAATTTTTTTATATTCTTAACTGCTCTAGCAAAGTTTTTTCAAAATATTAAGAAAAACAATGCATTTTATTACACAGGTGTGTGTGTGGGGGGGGTAATGCAAGGGGCTTAATAAAGAAATAGAAACAGCCACTCTGTGGGTGTAAAAGGACAAGTTTATTCCAAACTGCCAAGGCTGTTGGGGTAGCTGGAAAAGAGAAGGGTTGGGAAGGATCTCCAGGGGTTATCAGGGTACCTGGGAGAAGGGGAGCCCGTGACCTGGGCTAGGAGGCTTTGAAGTGTACAACAAGTACTTGTGAGTAGGGACTGAGGGAGCCTGGAGGCTAGCATGGACCTTGATACGCTGATGGGCACAATGTTAATGGGAGAGCCATGTGTCCCTTCTGCTAGAGATAAGAAGAATAACTCCTTTTGGCAAGTGTGGAATAGCTTCCCAAGTTCCTTGGGAATGCAGGCTTTGTCTAACCTCCAGAATTTGAGAAAAGGAGTTTCTTCTAACCTGATAGTTATATATGCTTATGTGTGCATTAAATAAATGGCAAGAATACAAAGGATAGGAGAAGAAATTAGACCCATGCACTGCCCGTAAATCCATATAGAGCTATTTGAAAGTGGACTCAGGTAGTTGTAAAAATGCCCTATAAAATCTAAGACAAACATACAAAAAGTTTTGTTTTGTTTTGTTTTGTTTTAAGTAAGATTAGGGCTGGAGAAATGGCTTGGCAGTTAAAAGCACTTGCTGTTCTTACAGAAGATCTTTGGGATCCAATTCCCAGCACCTACATGGTGGCTCACACTACTCTGTAACTCATTCTGGGGATCCAGCTCCTACCACTTCTGGCCTCTGTGTTGATGTACACAGATAGAAATGCAGGCAAAACATCCATACATGCAAAATAAAAACAAATCTTTGCTAAGAAGTATAATTGAGCAGGTTTAGTGGTAGGGTGCACACCTTTAATCTCAGCACTTGGGTGGCAGAAGTAAGCAGATCTCTATTGAGTTTGAAGCCAGCCTGTTCTACATAGTGAGTTCCAGGCTAGCCAAGGCCACATGGCAAGACCTTGTCTCAAAAACAGATAGATAGATAGATAGATAGATAGATAGATAGATAGATAGATAGATAGATAGATAGATAGATGATAAATGAATGAAATGAGAGAAAATCTTGGTGCCCGTAGGTATGGTGATGACTTTTTGGGTACACCCCTCAGGCACCCATAAAAGGGAAGTCTACTCTGCAATAAAAACTGTCAAGAGAACATGAGACACGGCAGAGAGAAAGACACACCTGAAGAAAGACTGTTATTCAAAGTATAGGAAGAACTCAGCAATAAGGAAAAGACCAAAGATTCATGTAGATTCCTCACTGAAGAAGATGCACAGATGGCAAGTGGGCAGGTGAAGATGTGATGAGCATTTTAAGTCACTAGGGAACTGCAAATTAAAACATTGAGATCCCACCATATACCTATGAGATTGGCCAAAATCGCAAACCCTGACAATACCAAATGCTGGCAAGAATTCAGGACAAGAGCCCTCAGTCATTGCAGGGGGAATGCAAATCTGTGAAGCTACTTTAGGAGACAGTTTGTCAGTTCCTTAAAAACTTAAACAGTCTTATCACATGATCCAGTTCTTGGTATTTATCTATTTAGTAAACTGAAATTGTATATCCAAAAAGAAAGCACGCCCATGTGTTGTGGAATATTATTTTAACTAGGCAAAGATGTGTTACACTTGTTCATGCTGTGGAATATCACTTTAACTATGTAAAAGTGTGTTACATTTGTTTCTGCTGCCTTTGTTAATGATGTAAAGACGTGTTACATCTGTTTAGGCTGTATTTGTTTAATTATGTAAAGATGTGTTGGTGTTTCATCTTGCCTGCCTAAGGCACCTGATTGGTCTAATAAAAAGCAGAACAGCCAATAGCTAGGGAGGAGAGGGATAGGTGGGGATGGCAGGCAGAAAGAATAAATAGGAGGAGGAATTTAAGAATGAAAGGAAGAAGGAGAGAGGAGATAAAGAGGAGAAAGAAGGGGACACATCTGGGGCCAGAAACCAGGCAGCCACCAGACAGACAGACAGNCACAAGAAGCTGTGACAGTAACATATGCAGAAGAAAGATAAAAAGCCCCGAGGTAAAAGGTAGATAAAGAGAAACGGGCTAATTTAAGTTAAAAGAGCTAGTCAGAAACGAGCCTAAGGTAGGCCGAGCATTCAACACTAATAATAAGTCTCCATGTTATCATTTGGGAGCTGCTTGGTGGCCCAAAAGAAAAAGCCTGGTACACCCACGGGTGCTTATAAAGTTTTATTTAATACTGCCAAAATTTGAAAATAACCAAGATGTCCTTCGGTAAGTACATGAATAAATAAATATGGTATAACCAGATATGGAATATTACTTAGCACCTAAAAGAAACTAGTCACTCATGAGCAGACATGAGGAAAGTGAATGACTGCTGTCACACGAGAGAAGGCATTCTAAAACGGCTGTCTACCATATGATTCCAATTATAATGCTCTAGAAAGACAAAACTACAGAAACAGTAAACATTGACTACTGATGGCCAGGGCGGAGGGTGTAGCCCAGCTGAGAGAATACATGCACAGCATACATAAAGCCCAGGGTTGAGCCCCAACACTACATATAAAACTGAGTGTGGTGAAGAACACTTGTAATTCTAACAAGAGGTCGTGGTGGGCGGATCAGACGTTCAAGGTCACCATCAGGTCGCTATACAAAGAGTTCAGGGCTAGCCTAGGCTACATGAGAACCTGTCTCAAAATTTATTTAAGAGATTCCTGACTACCAGGATTATGGAGGAGGAGGCATGAATAATCAGAGCACAGACTTTTTTAGGGCACTAGAAATACTCTATATGACACTAGAACACATGTCATTATACATGCTTCCAAACCCATGCAACTTACAACACATAGAATGAGCCCTATGTAAACTATAGACTTTGGGTAAGCAATAATGAGCTGATGTAGATAGCTGCCTCTCTGAAATGACTTCTTTATCATAGATCAAAGCAAATGAATCCAAGGATCGAAGAAACGCCCAAGGGCTTACAAGAGTCCATTACTGCCACAGAGGTCCCCCATGCAAACAAGTTGGAGCCCTCTGCACATCAATNACCCACATGCTTCCATTAAACATAGCTTGTGGTTCTGGCTATCCCTGGCAAAGGTTTCTGAATAGCAAAGGTTCCTAACACTAAATTTTGCCCGATTCTTGCCTCTTACATGATAGCAATTTATCTTCCTACTTCTTCCCATCTCTCGACACATATGGTCTCCTCTGCAACAAACGCCTGTTGAGAACTGCTAACATTTGTATTTGTTTAGCGACATTCCCGAGAAGCGCTCTCATGACAGACAATAAGTGTTATGTTCATGACATTTTCAGATAACTGAAAATAAAACCAATATGCTCATCTCTGCTGAAGGTAAAAGGGTGAGGCAAGGAGTCTCTCTCTACTCGTGAGTAATTTATAAAGGAGTCAAAAGCATGCATGGCTCTGGCCCCATTTTCTCATTCCTAAAGTTTATTAAAGCTCAGCCTTGGCAACATTCACCAGTGGCAGGTAAGACTACTAGGTGAGAGGCAGGCAGGTCTCTGTGAGTTCGAGGCCAGTTTGGTCTACATAAAGTCCCAGAATTCCAGGCCTTCCAGGGCTATATAGTGAGCTCCTGTCTCAAACAAACAAAGGGGCCAGAGAGTTGGCTCAGTGGTTAAAAGCAGTTGATGCTTTGTAGAGAACTAGGGTTCATCTTGATTCTGCTACAAATTTCAGTTCACTTCTCCACACCTCCTTTCCCTCAGGAAGCCGCACTTACCTATCACAAGTCTCACTTCTTTTTTTTTCTGGACATGGGAGCTCACTTGGCAGACCAGGCTCACAGCAATCCTCCTGCCTCTTGAAGTGTTGGTACTACAGTTCGGCCCCACACCTTTTAATAAGACATTCTAAACTATACACACACACAGTGCTCCCAGTGCAGGATTGTTGGTTTTGGTTTTAAAACAGGGGGTCACTATATCGCTTACAAGCCTCCTGCCTCAGGCTTCCATGTGTTGGGATTAGCAATCTAAATTTTAAACCCATATCCTTCATTCTTGGAAAGCCAGACTTGACAATCTATCTACATAATCCTGTTTGCTCCNTTTCAAAATTCCACAGAAAAATTAAGAGTAAATTATCCCCAAATTCTTTCAGTGTCTTGGAATAGAGTAGTGAAGTAAAATCCCAAACCCAGTACCTACAAGTAAACACTCTCTTACAGTCCAGCAGCTTTCCCAGCCTCTGATTTCACGGTTCACTGGCCTGTTCGGTATGACCACTGGGCCTTTCAGTTCCNGGTTTTACAAGTTGTTCAGGCTGTGCTGGATGTGACATCGAGCTGGCAGCACAAGTGAAAAGGGCTTTCAAAGAGTAAATGCTCCAGTGACAAGTGGGGAACAATAAAGTAGATACGATTAAGGGACAGTTCCGTGGCAAAAAGTGACATCTTGAAAAGGCTAACATGGAGAGCACACCAGGCACCCAATGTTCTTTTAAACAGCACCCTAGTGTGTCCTCAGGTAACCGGTCTATGAACATGTACACCAACGCCTTACACAAGAGAAAACTGAGGGCTCCATTGAAAAGAACAAGCAGGAGAGAAGGCTCAGCGATTAAAAAGCACTTCCTGATCTTGCAGAGGACCTAGGCTCAGCCTCCAGCACTCATATGGNGGCTCACAATGGTCTGTAACACCACTTCTAGGGCATCCAATGCCCTCTTCTGGCTTCCCTGGGTACCAGGCCCACACATGGTAGAGTAACACANACACAGGCAAACACTCACACAAACAAAATAAAATCAAATAATCAATATTTAAAAAGAAAAGAAATAGAGAGGTAGAGGAGTGAGGAGAGAGACGGTAACACTGCTGGAGTCTGGGGCCAGGAAAGATCTGGCTGCAGTCATCTGGGCTGAGGCCTGAGTGAAGAAACAGCCATACGAAGATCCAGGTACAGAGTGTTCCAGAGAGGGGACTGCAAGTACAAAGACCCCAAGATGGAATGAACCTGGCAAGATGAACCTAGCGAGCTCTGGGAACAGAAGGAATAAAATGTGGCTCAATCACAGACAAGAGGGAAGGACAGACAGTAAGAGGGAACACTGGGGGAAGCTGGAAGCTAATGTAACGCAGAGCCTGTGTTTATCACAGTAAAAACCCACCGGGGTATTTTGAACAGGAGAATAATACAATCTGATTTACATTTTCCAAAGGTCCCACTGGCTGCTATGTGAGAAATGGAATATAGGAGACAGGAATGGAGTCAAGGAGGCCAGTCCAGAGACCTGTCTCTTATACACATCTAGATGTGTATAAGAGACAGCATGCAAGAGCCTCCACAGACCGGAAGAGGGCATCAGATACCCTGGAGCTGAGTTACAGGAGGCTGTAAGCAGCCTGACATGGATGCTGGGCACAGAACTTGGGCCAGGCACACTCTTAACCACTGAGCCGCTCTCCAGCCCCTGCTGGCCTTCTCTTCCATGTTATCTCGTCTTACCGATAGATTCAACTACTTTCCGACTCTCTCTTAGTGAGACTCAGAAAAGAGTCCAGGATCACCTCTCAGATTCCTCTGAAGTCCAATCCTATCATCTACACAACCCAGAGGACTCAGCACAAGCCAGCATAATGGCAAAGAAGAAAGCAAGGTTTACATGGCCGCTGTCATTTCAACACCTATTTAATCATAAAGTTTTCATGGTGGTTTTCTCATCAAGAAATTCAGAACTCAAAACCAAAAGAGACATGTGATCCTCAAAGCCCAGAGGCTTTACTGATGATACCCATCTTGTTGACAATATAATACAAGGACTGTCTCGGCATGCTGAAGCAGACAGTCTGCAAGCATGAATAAAATACCCCTGCTCTCCACGCACATGCATGCCAACCCACCCCATCAAGAGCTGGAATTGATTTCCCTTCCCTTTGAATTGAGCTGACTGTGTTACTCACTTCGGCTAACAGAACGTGGTGCAGGTGATGCTGTGCCACTGCCATGGCTAGGCTTCGAGACAAGTGGCTGCTACTCCACCTCACTTTAGAACTGGGCCACCATACAATAAGGAAGCCAGTCTCAAATGCAGAAGATCAGACACTGGCAGAACACCAATCTATAGTAAACAGAGGACATGTAAGTAAAGCTTCCTTGGACATCCCCATCCCAGCTGAGCTCTGAAGCCCAACGCTTAGTGGCATATTAACTGATACCATGTTGGAGGGCAGCTAACACACAAAACTATAAGAACCAAAAAACTGTTTCAAGTAGCTAAGTCTGGGAACATGATGAACAATCTCAACAAGTTAAAACAAAAATTGGGATACTCTAGTTGAAAATATAAACATGAGGCAAAAAAAGAAAGGCCATACTACACACTTTTCAAGAACAGCAAGCTCTCCATGAAATTCAAACTGTGATCTAAGGCTCCTACTCCTTGTGCAAGCCGAGTACAGGGCCCTCGTGAGTGAGCTCAGAGGATGCTGAAGGACCAGTGATACCAGGAGCTTATGCAGGTGTCTATGAATGGGTCAAACACCTTTCACCTCTCTTTCACTATCTTGCAGGCTGCCAGGAAGAACAACTGTTCTCCACTTTGCTGAATCAGGCCTACGTTATACTCTTAAGCATTTATGTCCCTCCAAAGTTCATACCCTGAAATCTAACCACCAATATTAAGGTATCAGATGAGGCTCCGGGGGTTAAGCCGTGAGGACGTAGCTCTTGCAAATGGAATCACTGCCTTTGCAAAAGAAGCTTCCGAGAACCCTTGGCTCTGCCATTATATAAATACACAGCAGGAAGCCACCTATGAGTCAGGACATTTGCCTGCACCAGATGTCAAATCTGCTAGTGTGTGGACTTCTTGGCTTCTAGAACTGAGATAAATAAGCTGCTGTTTGTGAACTAGGCTGTTCATGGTTTTCTGTTATAAGAAATCTAAGCATATATCATTCTAAGGCTCTGCCATACATTTAACCAATACTTTTAAATATTTACATATTCACTTCTGTATTTATTTGAGGAGGGTGTGAGCATGCCAGGGTTTGCATGTGGAGGGCAAGGAACAACGTGTGGAGGCTATTCTTTCCCTCTACCACATGGGTCCCAAGGACTGGACTAAGGCCATTAGGCCTGACATCAAGTGTCTTTACCTGCTGAACCATATCACTGGCACCATTTACCTATATTTTACCGGTCACCAGCCATATACCAGACAGTGTTCTGGGTGCTGAGGATACAATGATCTCCTTGAATATAAACACTGATAAAGATGAGGAGCAGAGAGGGAAGTAAGTGAGGGCAGGAGGCTGTCTCTTATACACATCTACCTAGCGAGCTCTGGGAACAGAAGGAATAAAATGTGGCTCAATCACAGACAAGAGGGAAGGACAGACAGTAAGAGGGAACACTGGGGGAAGCTGGAAGCTAATGTAACGCAGAGCCTGTGTTTATCACAGTAAAAACCCACCGGGGTATTTTGAACAGGAGAATAATACAATCTGACTTACATTTTCCAAAGGTCCCACTGGCTGCTATGTGAGAAATGGAATATAGGAGACAGGAATGGAGTCAAGGAGGCCAGTCCAGAGACAGATGATAGAGGTTGCACAGTTCCAGCTTCCCTCTGTCTTTGAACATTACATCATCACTGCAAAACAATGTACTTGCTACCTCTGCTTCTTGGCCCTCTGTGTGTACTTTTAAGATTTATTTTGTATTANGGCAGGAGTCAGCAAAGAGCTAACAGAAATGGGAAGACAGCTCAGCTCTGTAGGTGGATGTGGTAGAATATTCCTTTACACTATGTGAAGATACGTCACTATGATTGGTTTAATAAAGAGCTAGATGGCCAATAGGTAGACAGGATTCTAGGGGCAGAGAGAACCCTGGGAAGAAGGCAGAATCACGGGGAGATGCAGAGGAAGCATGACATGTAGGAGATGAGGTAACAAGCCAGGAGCCACATGGCAACATGTAGATGAACAGAAATAGGTTAATTTAAGTTATAAGAGCTAGTTAGAAACAAGCCTAAGCTCTAGGTCAAGGTTTCACAATTAATAAGAAGTCTCCGTGTGGTTATTTGGGAGCTGGCTGGTGGGACAGAGAAAGACTCGCTACAGGTATAAGAACAGTAAGTACCAAGACCCTGTCATGTCTGGCTTCAGAAGAAGGCAGTAAGAGATAGAGACCGTGGCTGTGGTTTGGCTGTGACCTGCCCCCAGTGTTACTGTACCAGAAACTTGGTCTCCTTGGAGAAGCTATTGAGGTGTAGAATCTTTAAAATTTGAAGCTACAGGANAGTAGCAAGGTCATGGGAGAACTGCTCTTGAAAAGAATAATACAAGTCTTGTAGGAGTGGAACAGTTCTCCTGAGAAAGGGTTGTTACAAGAGATCCTGGCACTTCCCCTGCATCCCTCAACAACTCTTTAGAAAGTGAATCCCATTCTCTAACATACACCCCCGTAGTGTGATGTCATCAGCCATGGGGCTCTCACCAGAGTCGGTTAGATGNCACAGTGTTGTGTTCTTATGCCTCCAGAACCACAAGCTAAATAGACCTTTCTGGCTTTATAAAGTACTCAATCTCAAGTATTTTATTATNGTAANACCAGATTAAGTCGGGTAGCAAGGAGGTTAGGGAGGAGGCAGGGAATCCTATTTCAGAGGAACCTGTGGGTAAGGACTAGCCCTTTGGATTGTTTTCCGTGTGATAGACAGCCTGTCTCCTAACTGCCTCTCCCAGCTATAACGCATGCTTATGTAACACAACCTCTACTGATGCTCTCTCATTCTGGGGCCAGTCCATTTACATTCCATGGCCTTCTAGTCATCCCTAATGCATTTCCTCTACTTCCTCAACTGTGTCTCAAGGGCAAGAATCTGGCATGTTNTTCCNATGTACCCAGGCTCTGGCACGAAAAGATGTTCAGTGGATCTTTCTGGAAGGTGATGATGATTGTGTGATCTCCTAGTGCCCTTTCCAGCTAGAGGCTCAGTGGTTTGAACTCTCCTGACACACTGGTTTGTACAAGNGCTTGGAGAAGGCTGACAACTTTCTAGATATTCTAGTCAGACCACTTTCTAGGGTCCTACTCATCAAGTGACTAGGACATTCTGCATCAGGCATTTGTTTGTCTGTTTAAATAACCACAGTATCACACGTAAAGGGTCCCAGTACTCAGAATGGCTACTGGATCACCACACAGTAAGCTTGCTGAGCTTCTGGAGGGTACAAACTGTTACTCAATAAGCACTATTCTGATGTGATTAATGATGGCCTGGAATTGTTTCTTCTCTTATGAAAGGTGGGGATAACTCCATCTCTGCCCTTACCCNGCCCCCAGANCCTCGGTTGATCTTAGTGACATTCTTGACAATAATATACAAAAGGACTTATGGGGTCAAGGGGTGTATGAAGGTAATAATTGAATAGCACACCTGGGTACTATTTTCACAAGAAACTTGGAGTCCTAAAATGCTGCCCTCCCCTTTTGAGAAACTCAGCTTCCATGCCATNAGAAACTGTAGGCACTGACAGAGACCATGTGTCAATACGTAGATCGAGAACCCTGCTAAGCACACAGCCAGGAGCTGGCACCAACTTTCCTCTGTGCTAGGCACTGAGGAGGAAGCCATCTCAGAGTGCCTCTTTCAGGCCCAGCTGCTTCAGCTGATACAAAAGGGAAATTCATGCTAAGCCCTTCTGAATGCCTATTCCATGAAACAATGAGCAATATTTAATAGTGGCTTTAATGTCCCAATTTGAGGAACAAATTACTGTATAGTAGATCAAAAAAAGGCAAGGAAGCCAAAGAGCCATCAGGCCATCGCCACTGGCCCGTAGCTCACTGGAGTCTGTAGCTCACCAGAGTGCCTCCTCTCATCACTCATACAGTGACAGATTCACAGTCAAGGTCAATATCCAGTGACTGCTCCACAGAGATCTGATTCATGGGACATGAAAGGGACAGGTNAAGTGACTCAGAAGGAGTCAGTCACACTCACAGGACTACAGGTCAACAAAAGTCCCCTGGAACGTACCCAAGGCAAAGCCACAGCACTGATGTGACTTGTGCGGGTCATAAAGTTAGGCAACTGGGCAAACTGTATGTTCATTCTGATTCAGTCAACCCCANAGACAAGAAAATAATTTATTACACTANTTAAAAAGCAAGGGTAAGACCCACAGAAATGAAATGTGCAATCATGCCATAGANATAAATATTCTAACCACTAAATAATGATTGCATTTGACAGTGGGAAGTTCTAAAATTATCCTCGGATGCTACGGGAACAGGAAACACTTGATTGCGAATGGCCCTTTCCTTTACAGCATCTTTGTGTGTGTACCAAAGGGCTCTATTATGGAGNCAAAAGACCCTTAAATGTGAGCCTCTTTTTCCTGCATTGGTCCGGCCCTTCTCCCCACAGCAGCCCTGACAAGGAGAGGCTTNGGGGAAGGCAGCACATTCATCCAGTGTCCCTCCCCCTTCTCCCAGGCCACCTTCTTCCAGGCAGGTTTGTCCCTCCCCAAAAANGTGGACCCACTAAGGCAGAGCTGAGGAGCGAGTGATGGTGACACAATAGAACAAAATAGCTGATTTTCAGCTGAGCGCAGTGCACACCCATAATCCCAGCACTTGGGAGGTGGAGGCAGGGGGATCAGGAGCTTGTGGTCATCCTATATAGGATGGATTTGAGTCTGAGCTACATGACACCCTGCCTCGAAACAAGACCTTACTATCTTGAGCTGGGAGTGATTGCACATGCCTGCAATCCAAGTTCTCGGGAGAGAGATAAAGGCAAGAGGNTAGCAAGCTAGAGACCACCCTGAGCTACACAGCACAACCATGGAGAGAGCGAGAGCAAGCTCGAGAGATCAAGAAAGATATTTTGAAGAGTGTCTCATACTTCCTGTCACTCCCATTTTCATAACCCAAATTCACATTCATTTTTGACAAACTATTTTTAAAAATCAACAAAAGGAAAGAACTCAAGAAAATGCCCTAGTAGCTAATAGCATAACGATGCAAAAAAAAAAAATGGTACAATGCTTTTAAGGGGCAATGCTATCTTAAAACTTTATAAAGTATACTTGTACTTGATTGAAAATTAATTCATAAGTAATGATAACAAAAAAACCATAACAAAAGAAGCCAAAGTGTCAACACTTCCTCCATTGGAGACTGCTTTTTATCGCATAAAAAAGAATAGATAATTAATAATAAATAAATAACCTTCAGAATTTAGAGAAAAGAAAATGACCCTTTGATGAGAACAGGTAATGAAATGTGAAGTGTTTCCTCCCNATGGAACCCACTCTGGAAGGAGCAGGAAGTTACCAACTCAGAATGACCCAGGGATGCATACTCCATCTCTCCATCCCACTTCCACAGTGGGTAGCAAACAAGAAATGTTGTGGGATATCCACCAGAGAAGACTCCTCAGACAGGGGTTTAAGCCAATAGAAAGTCTTTACTAGCCAGCTNGCAGTGGGTGTTCAGGATCCCAGTGTAACCCTGAGCCTTTCTCGGGGTGAGCTTTTAAACACAAAAACCATNTTCTGGGTCGACATACTTCAGTTAACAAGAACAGTTAGCCAGAAGTGGAGCTACAGAAGCCAAAGGGCAGGGTTAGTACATTTAGAGACTTTCCCAGAACTATGGACTTTGATGGATTAGATCTTTGTTTTTGTTTTGGCAGATGGTGCTGTCTACATGCTGAGTTTTATGGTCTGAATGGTACTTCCATCATGGAGTCAGTTGTGCTAAGGTCTGGGGCCTGTTATAGTAACACTTTCATTGTGTGGCACTGACCATCAATTAATGGGAGCTAAACAAGAATTTAAGAAGAGAAGCAAGGACAGAAATCATGTCCTTTGGTTAAAATGAGAGCAGGAGCAGCTCCCAGCTCGAGCCCTTATTGACATCTTCAACTCAAAAGGAAAGGAAGGCATTCAGGCTGAAAGCAAAAGCAAGTTNGGCTAAAAGTCAAACCACATGATTCTAAGTTTCCTGCACTTTCTATAAAGCCAAGAAAGTCAAACCCTGATTTCTCTACAGCAAAACCACAGTTGAGGCTGCGCTGTGGCTCAGTGATGATGTGTTTAGCTGAGGCTGGGCTGTGGCTCAGTGATGGTGTGTTTAGCTGAGGCTGGACTGTGGCTTGGTGATGGTGTTTGCCTAATGTAGAGACCCACAGAGGTTTCCTAGTGAGAACTCATTCAGGGTCCAAGAATCTGAGCTTGCTTTACCCAGCAGGGCTGCATAAAGGGATGATTTGACCATGGATGTGGTTACCAGTTGTTTGGAAGGTTCTACTCTTGGCTGTGTGGTGTGCTTTGATCTTGTAAGGGGGAGGTCTTTTGTCCCACCCCTTGGCATTGTTATAAAAAGNCCTTCTGAAGAAGCAGAAGGGACCGGTGGGTTTTGATCCAGGCCCTCCCAAAGCTGTCCTGTGTTTCTGTCTTTCTCTTCTTTACTATCTATCTAAAAGTTTCTTATCCTTCTCTCCTCCTCATAGGAACCCTTTAAAAGNTGGGAGCCACCCTCCCACAGCCTACCATGTACACAGCCCTTGGTTTTTGTCAGGGCACAGAGAACTTACCCTCCCCACTTCGAATAGTCCTGCCTCAGAGAAGACCTTTTATCAATACACATACATAAGAGAAATCTATACAAGAATTTGTTATGAATGCTCCCAAAAGAATCCAAAATATACCCAAAAAATCATTTTACCTTAAAATTATTTTTTTTTCAATTTCAAGAGCTTTTGTGATTATCTGGTCCATTAACGCACCTGCTCAACAATGATACCTACTTTGACCCAGGCATTCTCCTAATACAGAGTGACCCAGGCAGCTAAGACAGACNTTTCTGCAGAGCTGGCAGTCTGGGGAGGATTAGTGCACCAGGCTAGTCACAGCCANGTCCAACCAAGTGTAAAGGTAATTTCCTATAGTATTACATACTGTGGAAGAAAAAGAATGGGCTGGCATAACGGAAANTGACTTGTGAGGGGCTAGTGTGAGGGGATACAGTAGCCTCACTCGAGAGGCTTCACAGAGAAGTACCAGATGGGTTAATTAGCAGAGCCAAACATGAGACAGTAAGAGCAAGCAGCCAGGGGAGGCCACAGNGAGGCAGTGACTTCGGGAGCTGCTGGAACAAGGAGCCTATGTGCCTGGAGCCAGGCGGTNTGAGGGAAAACGATGGATGACACTAAGATTGGCAGCAGTTTCAAATCCCACACTGGAGAAGTTGGGGTGAACAGCTCCAATGTCACCTTCAGTGTCATGTGGAGCCACTGAAGGGGAGTCTTAGGCAAAGGACAACATGATCCACTTTTTAAATCCTGGCCGCTGTGTAGACAATGGTTGGTAGGAAGCACATATGCAATCTATTCCACAAACCCAGACAAGTAGTGAGGCAGGCAGCAGATGCAGGGAAGACCTCAGAAGGCTCCCTGGATGGTGGGCTCTGCCACTGAGGACCAGTGCAGCAATGGAGGAAGACAGGATGAGCCCCCGGCTTGGGGCTACAATAGTTCAGTGAACAGCAGTGCCTTTGGGAAAGCAGTAGCTGTGAGGAGATTTCGGGAAGAAAAAATGGGAAATCAAGAGTCTTGCTTGGCTTAGCTCCTTCATTTCTGAGATGAGGGAGTGATGCTCTGAGCATATTATTGACTTCATCAAAGCAGCATAGCAGGCTAGCTGGAGAACTGGAATTGGAACCTGGCTTTCTACTTCNGGATCCAGAAACCTTCAACTAACAGCATTATACCAAGACTTCCCCAGGAAGTAATTTCCAGCATTGTTTCTTTATTCACATGGACATTCCAAATAATTTCACGATAATCATGTTACAAGTCAAAAACACAAGTTAATCTAAATGTGAAATTACACAAAATTACACACAGAGGTGCACACACACAAAAATACACATACAAGGACCCCAGTAAGGTCTGTCACCAGGACNGCACCAAGATCGATTTCNAGTTTTTGACAAGGTAACATGGTCGCTTAGTGTTACCCTTGGGGGAAGCTGAACAAAGAGTCCCAGGAACTCTGTGCTTCTTGTCTGAAATTACTTAAAAGTAACAATGGTGGGTGCAGAAAGATGGCTCAGTGGTTGAGAGCACTTATTGCTCTTGCAAAGGTCCTGGGTTCTGCTCCCAGCACCCACAGGGTGACTCACAACCATCCATAACTCCAGTTCCAGAAGATCTGACACCCTCTTCTGAACTCCTCAGGCACTAGGCAGGCGCATGGTGTACATACATACACACACGCAGGGAAAACACTCATAAATAAAAATAAGTACTTCTAAAAGGAACAGAATAACAACAATAAAACACCTTGCCATGAATAAAGAGTTACTCATGCCTATAACCCAGTGCAACTTGCTCAGAGACACAGAGCCAAGAGAAATAAGCCAAAATTTGGGCCTGAATCAAATGATTTCTAGTTCTTTTATTATACCACATATTTTATCCAAATGATCTCTAAAAGGAACATTTTTAAAGGGGACACCTACTTGGCACCTGTCTTCTTTAGTGAACAAAAGAGAAACTGCCTTTTTACTCTTTTTGAAGGCAATCCCAATCCTTGGCTGGACATCTTCTCCACACTCAAGAACACAGCATACAGTCAGCAGTCTGAGAGCCAAAATCTGCATTTGGCTGATTCTCATAGTCNGTATGAGNTGTGAAATGCTGTTCAAAACAATTAAAATGTCTACCCTTTCATCTCCTGAGTGAGTTGAATAAAACAACATAAATGATTTAAGCCATTTGTGAAATGAATAAGAATATGGCTTATCACAAAGGTGATTTTTGTGTAACAGAATGAGGGCNACTGCTCTCAACAGTCCTACAGAGCACTACCAATATTGCTAGAAAGCAGGCAGCTGTGCCCACTTGGAAGGTCACCACAGCACCTATATGGTGCACTTACTTGAAGAGAGCTGTTTCCAGGAGCAAGGGAGGCAACAGACAGACCACANCAACAGAGTGGGGGTGGCGGGAGCTGGTGAGCAGTGTGCTCTGTGGAGCCTGGTACTGTTAGAAGAGTCAAAGAAGTGGCTGAATTTTTTCTCTCCCTCACTGGAAACCACAGCATAGAGCATCGCATCACATGAGCCAAATGCGCACTGCCTGGGATCCAGGACCTACAGTTCCCAAAGACTATCTATCACTGTCAGGCCTAGCAGCATCAGCACCAGCACTAGCGCCAGCAGCAGCCTAGCAACTGAAAAAAAAAGAAAAGAAAAAGAAAGAAAAAAAAAGCAACCCACTCTGGTTGGCTTTTCTCGGTTAAGGTGAGAATGGAAGTTCCCATGTCACCCAAGATCTGGAGAAATCTGGTAGATGTGGGGCTGCTGACACAGATAGGAATTAGGGGTGATGTCTTCCTCACACCCTAAGCCCTGTCTCTTATACACATCCCCAAGATCTGGAGAAATCTGGTAGATGTGGGGCTGCTGACACAGATAGGAATTAGGGGTGATGTCTTCCTCACACCCTAAGCCAGAGTCCTTACACTTCAGCCCCAGCCCTACCCCTATGGATTCCATGTAAAGGGTCTCTCCGATGACTCGTGTGTTTGATCAATGGTTCCCAGTTAGTGTGGGCATTTGGGAAAATTTTCAGACCTTTATTAGGTGGGGTTTGACTAGAGGGAGTGACTTTCTGGTGGTTGTGCCCTGAATCATCTCTGGACCAGTCTGGACCAGCCTCCACTACTTACTGACTGCGTATGGCCAATGTAAGCCCTATGAGACTCTGACACCACTGTTATCAGCCACTTGTTACCATCATTGACCATGTCTCCTCAAACTGTGAGACAAAGTAAGTCCTTCCTCCCTTAAGTAGCTTCTCCTCAGGACTTAGTCACAGTAACGAGAAAGGTAACTGGTAAGTTCCCTTGCCTCCTCAAGCTCAGTGCCTAGATATCAAGTTCACCCATGCACTCATCCCTCCCTCCTTCCTTTTTCCCCCAGTCTTTTGTTTAAAACACAAAGGTTCTTCCTTTAAGCCAAATAAATAGTCTATTTGCTGGTTTCCCTCACAGAATTTAGTCATTCAAGAACTTACTTCAGACTCAGGCGCAAGTGCTCAGTTGGGAGAGTGTTAGACTGAAGAACCCGCTCTGGAAAAAGTTCTGTAATGGCTGTGTCTTACCCAGAGGGCCTGGCAACTGATGGTGAGGAAGAGTTAGGGGAGTTACAGATCATTGCAGGTAATTACAGAAGATGGTTAAAAAAAAAAAAAATACTATAAAAATCTAGGGAGAGTCATATTCGGCCCTGAAAATGGAGGGGTTTTTTTTTGTTTTTGTTTTTTGAGTATTGAAAAGTAAACAGAAAGGGGAAAGGAAGGTTGGGAAGGAGGGAGAGAAGGAGGGAGGGAGGAAAGGACGGAGGGAAGAAGGAAGAGAAGAAGAAAGGGGTCTCAGGAGGAAAAGACTGATAAATGTCTCTTTTCCAAAACAGGCCCAGGAATGCTAGACTCAGTGACTAGATCATCACCACAGGAAGCTGGGATCTTCACAATGGTAACACAGTGTAGAGGTATGGTCTCCTAGGGATGCTATTCTTCTCAGAAGACCAAAGAACTGGGGTTTGATCAAAGATCTGTTCTCCCTGGGGGTATAATGGTCAGTTTCTTTTCCCCCTCCTGTCTTCTCTCCAGTCTGCCCTCTCTGCTAGGACGAATCCAGAGGCAACATAGGACCATGAGACTGCAAGTCATGTGCTAAAGACGGCAAAGTGCATGAACAGGAGCCCTGACTTCTCATCACATGACTCAGCCTTGGACTCTAGGGACACTAGACTGCGTGTGTGTGTGTGTGTGTGTGTGTGTGTGTGTCTGTGTGTGTGTGTCTGTGTCTGTGTCTGTGTCTGTATATGTGTGTGTACTTTGGTGGAACTCACTGGTACTTTTTTCTTTTTCCTTTTTTTTCTTTCAAGTCTCACTACATCACTCTGCCTGACCTAGAACTTGCTATGTAGAGCAGGCTGGCCTTGAACTCACAGAGATCCTCTGCATCCCGAGAGCTGGGATTGACACCTGTCTCGCTGTTATTTCTTTGTAGGCCCCCATTAAATGTTGGGAAATTCATATTCAGGGGCTGGAGATGCGGCTCAGTGCTGTGGCATCTGAGGGGCTCTGGGTTCAGCCCCTAGCACCAGGAAAAACACAGAACACAGACTGAAAGACGTTAACCCATGTGCTCTCAACCTCTCTCTCCACATGGACTATAAACCCCTTGAAGGAGAAGGGCTCTCACTGCAGACTGTGATGTGATCCATTTGATGCCTTTCAAGGCCCACAGNACGGTCTGTGTTAACAAATCCTAGGGGCGGAGAAGCCTGACTCCTCTGCACTTCAGAATAAGAGACAGCAATAGTACAATGACCAACCACCTCAGGGAACAGAAGACAGTCTTACCCTTGCTTGGTATCACTTGTCAGGAGTCTTGAGACTCAGTGACAAATGATTTCCTCCAAAAGAGGTCAGAACAAAGACAAGACAGAGAGTGGGGAGGGAATATGTAAAGAACCTAATGGACAGGAACAAAAGGCGGGGCTTCACAGCTGCAACCTTGTCTAACTCTTTTGTGCTCAGTGCTCAAACGCTAACATTATCTCACAGCCCAGTACTTTAAAAATCTTGAGTCTAAACCGGGAATGAGTACACAGGATAAGCTGAAATCAAATCCTCGTGTGAGTGAGCCCAGCACAAAGGCATTTTATCAGGTAGGTTTACCTAATGCTCTTTCCTCTTCCACATAGCTGTAGAAATGAGAGAAAAGGTTCGGTGGGTCTGGTGTGACAATTCTCGTCTGGCAAAACTCAATGCAAAAGAAATGGCAGCGATAATGACCAACTTTCCCAGGGAACATTTACNCTGAAAAGTCTCTCCGAAGTGTTTACTCCCAAACAATTAACATTGAACATCAGCTTTAATCCAGCACTGTGTTGGGTACCAAGAAAAGGAAGATGAACAATGTTGACTCTAGCCATCAGAAGAAGCACAGGGTTCCTGGCCTTTCTCACTGAACTGTTTGGCCCTGAGGGCACCACTGTATCCACTCAACTCTGGATGTGGTGTGAAGGCAGCCAGAGGTAACACGTTAACACATAAGCATCCCTGTGTTCCAATAAAACTTTATTTCTACACACTGGGTTTGAATTGTCATGTGACTTTCAGACATCTTGGAATCTTCTCTTTATCAGCCATTTAAAATTGGACTTGGAGCTCCAGCTCAGTAGCAGAGGGTTTGCCTAACACATGCAAGGATTGGTTTGATCTCCAGCACTGCCATAATGGGGGGAGGGAAGGTCGGGGTGTGTAAAGCCAAGCTTGTTGGTACACACCCCAGAACTTGGGAGTTTGAAACAGGAGGATCATGAATGGGAAGCCAGCCTGTAGCACACAGTGAGAGTATCTCAAACACACACACACACACACACACACACACACACACACTATTCTTAACTTATAGGTCATATAAAACAGGATAATTGAGGCCACAGGTCCCCAACTTCTACACTCCGTACCCCAGGGCAAGGAAGCAATAAAACCAATAGGAATTAGGCTACAGGCCATATTTTTGTTACCA
This sequence comes from Neotoma lepida, assembly GCA_001675575.1. NCBI lineage: Eukaryota > Metazoa > Chordata > Mammalia > Rodentia > Cricetidae > Neotoma > Neotoma lepida. The sequence continues at coordinate 1,335,565 of LZPO01096522.1, forward strand.
CCTAGCCACTCTTCCTTATAGTATATCAAATAAACTTTTCTTCCTATTGAAAAGACTCAAGTTAGTTTTAAAACTGCTCAGCTTCTAAAAGAGAAAGAGATATAAAACTACAGACTATCTAAATGGAGGAAGAAAAGAAAGAACACAGAGGTCAGGGCGGCAGCAAGAGGCCCCCCCATCTCTACCTCACCTGAGAGAAATGAAGGGGGAAAGAGGAATCAACTTGGAGCTAAGATCCAGCCCAGCAGATGGGCTATGGATTTACCCAGAAGAGAGATGTAAGCCAGGGCAGGGTCACAGAACTTAGTAAATATGTTAGTTTCTTCTGCATAGCTGGACCAAGAACTTGAGAGAAACCACTTGTGGGAAGGAGGATTTCTTTTAGCTCACAATTCTGAGGGTTCCATCTTGAGTCAGTTGGCTTCCTGAGATTAAGCCAAATGGGACAAGAACATGAGACAGAAAAGGCTGACCACCATGGACAGGAAACAGAGCTGAAGTGACTTTTTACCAGGTAAAGTCTTCAAGGCATGCCCCACAAGAGCCTACTCCCTCCAATGAAATCCTATCTACCTCCTGAAGCTCCCACAACCTCCCCGCAAATAGTGCTGTAAGCCTGAGGGCAAGCATTCAACACATGAACCTGTGGGGAACATTCTAGTTCCTAGCTGGCTTTCTGTTGATCAATAGCCACCGGGTGGGGAGGATTTGTCTGGCTTACACTTCGGCATCAGTGTTCATGGAGGGAAACCAAGGCAGGAATTCAAGCAGGGCAGAACCAGAAGGCAGGAAATGAAGCAGAGACCATGGAGGAGTGCAGCTTAGGACTGGCTCAGCTTCTTTCTCATATAACCCAGGACCCAGGAGTGGCACCACCCACAGTGGTCTAAGCCCTCCCACATCACTCACTAACCTAGAAAGGCCCCCACGGACATGCCCACAGGCCAATCTGAGGGAGGCAATCCCTCAACTGGGGGGTCCCCTTGCCCTCGGTAGCTGTAGTCTGCGTTGAACTGAGGAAAACTAACCTGCGCAAACCCTTACCAAAGCCAAAGCTACTACGTACAGAAAACTATTTTGCTCAGTCAGAAAAGACTACTGTGATGTTAGAAACCTGCTGGGCAATGTGGACGTAGGAGAGATGGTTTTCATCCTGTTCATATGCACAGTGACCCTGGGGAAATCAGTTCAGTGGGGACCAATCCTGAAAGAATTCAAACTCTCACTCTTAGAATTTCCCTTATTTAAAAAAAAAAAAAAAAAGACTTGGCCATGGTCAGAGCTAGGCCCCAAGGGTTCTAATCACGGGCCCATTCCTGTATTTAACCAGGACACGCAAGACTGGAATTTCCAGTCATTAAAAAAAAGAATAAGGAGAATATTCCCAAGTGGAATTCATTATTATAATATTTGCTATCATTAGCAACAATAAAATGCATTTGTAACCAGACAAGTTAGAAATGATCTGGCTAGTGACCAGAACAAACTGCCTGAAGTCTGGTGAAACGAACAGACTGGCTGGTATTCAGCAAACATTACACAGCAGGCACTCAAAGGTGCCAAAGAGCCAAGGTCAGGGCCAAGGGAAGTAAAAGTAAGATAAAGTATAGACAATAATAGGCTTCTCGGTCTGTTTTCTGTTACTGTAACAAAAGAGCTGGGGTCAGGTGTAGTCCTTATTTTCCTGTTGTGTGATAGAACACCTCAACAAACGGCAACTTCAGGGGAGAAAGAGTTTATTTGGCTGGTGTTTCCCGGTCACAGCCCATCAGTGAGAGAAGTCGGAGCAGGAACTCAACCAGGAACTTGAAGCAAAATCCATGGAGGATTATCGCTCGCTAGGTCCATCACTGGCTCATGCTTATCTAGCCTGTCTGTATAGCCCAGGGAACAGGACTGAACAAGTATGCTAGGTCCTTCTACATCAATTAACTACTGAGACAGTTCCCACAGACATACCCACAGGCCAACCTGATCTGGGCGACCCCTCAATAGAGACTACTTCTCAGGTTAACAGTAAAGCTAACTGTGAGACCACATAGCGTGTATGTCAGCTTGTATGGTTCTGGTTCTGGAGTCTGGGGAGCATTTGAGTCCTAGCATCTATTTGGTTTCTGGTGAGCGATAAGTATCTTGAAAACCCTCCGTAGTGGGTAACTCTGCCAATGTTAGATCAGGCCAAATTAATAAGAGCAGGTTTAATCCGAGCAAAGCAACTCCCGGGTTACTCTCGGGGAAAGGAAGCCGGAGAGAAATCATGTGACAGGTCTATGGACCGGACCTTAAATACCCCGTAGGCACCGTCTTAACTCTAGGCATATAGTAGACCCTCAATAAAGGCTGACTGACTGAAGAAGGAGGTGTGGGCTGGTTGTCCTGTGATTTTTCTACTTACTGATTGCGTCTTCTGCTCCCTACANTCAAGCATGGTGTTGAACCAGCTAATAAGGGGTGATGGAGAGGGATATGATCGTTCTGCCAAAGCTTTTAATAGTCCTTTGAACCACACTCTACAATTAAATGAAAACATCATCAGGAATGTCTTACCAAGCACGAGGAGAAAAAAAACCCAACTATCCAGAAGACCACACGCCCACAGATCCAGCCTATCTGCAGAATACTTTTAATATACCACGGGCAAAATCATATTCATCTATAATCTAACTGTTCGTAGAAAACAAAGCAAAGATTTCAGAACTTAATATTGAAAAGCATGTGAAGAGAAGATGCTAAACAAAATCAGGTTATATAATCATCAAGTAAAAGACTTTGAAATAGAATACTCACCAAAAGATAAACAAACAAAAAATATTTAAACAGCCTCGTGAAAATACTGTGCCCCATTCCTTAAGAGGCACTTGGGGAAGGCCGTTTAAGTCCACCATCCCACCGTCAGCCTCTGCTGACTGAAGCTGCAACAGGTCTCAATAACAGTTTGAAAGGACTCTCTCAAGTTGACTCAGGACTCTTAAAAAAGTGTAATATACTCACACATACATTATTGAACTTTTCTTTTTTGTTCAGCATCTTGTGAGAAATCCCAGATTTCAGCCTTAGTGGCAAGTAAACAGTGGCTTTCTGGAGACAGCTGGAGTGAGCGAGCGCTCTCCCACTGGGGAGTCCTCTGACAGTGAAAGGCTTTAGGGTGCTCTATTCCAAATCATGCGGTCTGGGGGAGCAGCAGAAGCAGGCTGCTTACCACAGCCTTCCCNGCCCCTTCCCTGAAGCAGACTGTAAGACCCTCCTGTGAGAAATCCCTCCCTATAGCAAAGAAATCAGAGGCTCCTGTCTCTGAAGTCACGGTCACAGAGGAGAACATGAATGTGCAGGCCTTGTAAGTTCCCAGTTTACTGCCGTTAAATTACACTGTTTCTCAACAACTGTCCACATTTCATCAAACCTAAACAAACACTGCTTCCTGGGTCTGATTTCCTTTATAAAGGCATCCATGTCATAAACCTTATATTAACTTTGGAGGCTGGAGCGATGGCTCAGCAGCTAAAAGCACTGGCTGCTCTTCCAGAGGACCTAGGTTCAATTCCCAGCACCCACATGGTGGCTCACACCTGTCTGTAACTCTAGTCCCAGGGGATCTNATGCCCTCTGCTAGCCTCTGTGAGCACTAGCCATGCATGTGTACACTGACATACATGTAAGCAAAACACTCACACACATAAAAATAAATTACATTTAAAAGGATAATAAATAAGGTGGACATTGGTAGAGGCAGCCTCTGTATATCCTTCTCCATATATGTGTGCAGGGGCACCACACATTCCACACCACAACACATGCACCAAAAATAAATAAAAAGTAACTTATTTTAAGTTGTATACTTTCTTCATTTGTCTTTTAATGTCTTAGCCATGAACCTAGGATGTCTAGGGAAAAACTATTTTCCTTTCCCTACATATAAAAGCTAAAATTTTGAGAGTAAAAAAAAGACAAGGAGACTACATTTGGGATTTAAAATAAATAGATTTTTAAAAAGCTCAAAATTTTCATATTACACTTCATTACTAGTTTATTACAAACCATAGTTATATATAGTTAAACATAGTTTAAATGCAATAGAATTAACCAATAAAAATTGTCTATAATTACTATGTAAACCATAGTAACATACTTTGCATTTGTACTGCTATAACAAAACACCACAGACTGGTAACTTACAAACAAAGAGAAAGTTATTTCTCAGTTCTGGGTACTAGAAGTCCTAGATCAAGGCATTGGCACTCGGTGTCTGGTGAGGTCCTTGCCACGTCTTCACTAGGGGGACTATGGGCTCTTTAGGAGGTAGAGCCTTGATGGTGGAAATGTGCCACTGAGGGTATGCTTTGAGATTTTTACAGTCCAGGCCCCACTTCCTGTCCTCTCTCTCTCTGCTTCTAGACTGCTGATGCAGAGGGGCAGGCACCCCCATGTTCCCACAGCTATGCCTTCCCCACCGTGAGGGACTGTGTCCCTCTGGAGCAATGAGACAAAATAAACCATTTTCCCCCATGTTACTCTTGTCAGGGTGGTTTTCCCAGCAGCAGAGAGGAAACGAATCACCAGACTACTACATTATACATGTTGGCTCCTGCCTTTTACTAGTTACAGCATGAACTGTTTGAAAGCATGACTCAGTTTTTATAGTAATTCTTCTGTTCATCCTGTAAACACATGATGACTAATACACAACTATACTATGGTTTCCAAGTTTGAGTTTTTAAAATTTAATGATGATCTCTGCCTTAAAGAACACTGTAGTCTAGTTGTACAGACATGAAAAAAATAAAATAAAAACGAAAACAAAAACCATCATTTCTGAGCCTCAGCAGAATAACCAGTCATAGTAAATATTCAAAAACTCTTTGCTCAGAACAGCCTGGGAAATTCTGTATCACTTCTCAACTCTCTGCCTTCTCTGCTCTGNTACTGAGCTGGATCCCAGAGATACCACTGCTCGGCTGGACCANGGNGTACAAGTTTAGCTTTAGAAGGCACTGAAGGGNGACCAAAGGCTTTGGCAAAGGCAGGGCCTTTTTTCCTGAGTTTGGGATGCTTTGATCCACTAAGATGTCCTGTTGGTAGCCTTTGGGAGCCCAGTAGTAAACACTTTCCAGGCAGCCTCTTTGCTACTCTATCTCAGTCTGCTCTCTGGTCCAACCACACACCCTATAAGGAGGCCCACTCTTATAAACCACTTCAAGTGGCAGTCACTTCATTTCTAATGAAGCCTGATTCTTGGGCTCCAAGAATGGGGTGGGGAGGTGAGTCAAGAGTGGAGGGGTAGGAAGGAGGGCCTCTTATAAGCTTTTTTTTTTGATTCTTTGGAAACTTCACATCATGCACCCCAATCACTCATTCCCTAATCCTTCCATGTCTGCTCCCANTCGCTTGTGTTATCCATACACTCACTGGAGCATGGTTAAACCCTCGGTGGCCTGTCCCTTCCCCTCCCACATGCCCGCCAGCAGCCATCAATTGTGGGGAGCCAACCTCAGCATCCAAATCCTCTTAAGACATTGTGTCCTATACTCTCCTTCAGGCCCAGAAAAGGGGAGGGGCTTCTTCTAGTGGTATTCCCTGGAGATCTCTCCTTCACTCCTGTAGTAGCTAATTAGAACTAACTTTCTAGGTAGAAATTCTTTAGAATTCTGAGGGGTCACCATTGGCAAGCAGCCCACTTGAAGCATGCCCCATTGAACAGACTCAATATATTATATTGTAAAAAAATTAAAAGAGGACATGAATTTGTGGGGAGCAGGAAGAGTCAGAAGGAGGGACTGAGGAGTGGATATGTATGATTAAGATATACATGGAGAGATAGATATAGATAGATATACACACATGGGTATACATATGCACAATATGTGTATCTATGTATGCACAATATGTGTGTNTGTAGGTATAAAACTTTGAAACAATGATTCTTTTAAAAAAGAATTCTGCACAATAAATTTCCCAAGTTCCCCAGACATCTTGAGACAACTGTGCAAAGGNTATGACTGACTACNCCAGCTCCTGGAGAACTTGGCTACAGCAAGCCTCCATGAACTCTGTAACCCGAGAGCAGTTCTCACCATGGTCAGAAAGACAGCATTTCCTCTGGGACTCCAGCAGAGGGGCGGCTGTGATTTATGCTCTAAGACAAGGCCATGGTTGGCACAAAACACAAGCCTGGTGATTCTGACTGGTGCTGAGGGGCAAGGCTATGACTGGTCCAAACTGCCCCTTCTCTGGCTGAGTGGGCAGGCTGCTGAGGCTCAGTCAGAGAGTGGACTGAGAGAGAGACACTCTCTGGTGCTGCCTCCCTGGTGTTGCAGTAATAAATCTCATGAAAAGGCTTCTCTCAGAAGGTCTTTTCTCCACTGAGCTGTTAACACAAAAGAGACAGAGAAACAGAAGTGGCACAGACAGACAGCCGTGCAGTCAAGTCAAGCAGTCAAGCTGTGAAAGCAGTGAGGCAGGGGACTGCTTGGCAAGCTCAGGTGGCAGCAGCTGANGAGCTTGAAAGAAGCCAGAGCTNAAAAGGAAGAGAAGCAGTGAAAATGGGGTGAGGAGAGCCAAGACCACAGAAGGATAAAGGGGACTGAAGAGANAGAGAAGAGTTCCAGAAAGCCATCAAGTTTTCAGAGCCAGGGTCTCAGACCTCAGGCTGAGGGCTATGACAACGGCCAGTTCTTATGGCCAGTACTCAAGCCTGCGTGAGGACAGTAACACTACAGGGTGCTGCTGCTGCCACTGCTGCTGCCTCTGATGGTGGTGGTGATGGTGGTGATGCTGCTGTTGCCACTGCTGCTGCCTCTGATGGTGGTGGTGATGGCGGTGATGCTGCTGCTGCTACCACCGCCACTGCTGCCCCCTGCCCACTATGGCTGCTCCCTGATGCCCCACACTCAGCAAAAGCAAAGGCTTCCCTTTGCCTACTCATGATTTCCATCTGGTTACAGCAAAAACAATCCTCAGCCAAATCATGACAAAGCAAACAGGGAAGAACTGAAGGGGAATATCTGCCTGTGGCACCAACACGTGACTGAGTCAGAATATAAACAGATGAAAAAGGAAAAGACAAGCTTTAAAAGTAAGCTCATAGGACCAGCCTAGACTCTGGTGGCCCACAGAGGCCTCCTAGTGAGACGCTACTCAGGGTCAGGGAATCTGAGCTTGCTTTACCCAACAGGGCTGCATAATAGGATGATTTGGCCACGGGTGTGGTTAGCTGGTGTTTGGAAGGCTGTACGGTGTGCTTTGATCTTGCAAGGGGGAGGTCCTTTGCCTCTCCCCTTGGCATATTATAAAAAGCCCTTTCAAATCTGGGTGNCTGGGTATTGACCCAGGGCCCTCCTGAAGCTCTCCTGTGTCTCTGTCTTTCTTATTGTCTCTTTCTATCTTTCTACCTAATAGTTCGTCATTCCTCTCTCCTCCACCCAAGAACCCTTTGATAGGTAGGAGCAGGTTGGGGCTGGTCTCCGGCAGACTCCCACAATAGATGTTTTAGTGGGTAAAAGCAGTTGCCATGGAAGNCAGATGATGAGTTCAGTCCCCCAAATCAAGTCTCCTGAAAGCTGTCCTCTGACCTCTACATGCTCTTGTGATGTGCACAAGTGCACACACGGGCACATACACACACTAATAAAATAAAAATTTTAAGAAAACTGAACAAAAAG
>LZPO01096522.1:1354658-1376345 GCA_001675575.1 Neotoma lepida
ACAACCGGAATCCAGACTGTTAGGGAAGTTGTACCATAAACACCATCTTTGTTGCAGGCAAAAGCCCTGGACAGGAAGTATTGTAGCCATCTTTGTTGAGGGCAAGGGAAGGAAGTGTGGTAGCCATCTTTGTTGAGGGCCCAAGAGGTCAGGTTGAAGCTTTCTCCGCCATGTTTGCTGTGGGTAAAAGAGACAACCTCTCCTAGAGACAATCTCTCCTAGATTTAAAAAAAAAAAAAAAAAAAGTTTAAATGATCTAAGGGGTTATCTAAGTGAAAGAGTAAATGAATCGTTGAATCTTAACACAAATCTCCATGAGAGCCTTACACATAATAGACAGATCAAAAGTTACTCTAGCAGCTAAGCCCTGGGTTCAACTCCCAGTAAAAAGTACACACTTGCACAAATTAATTTTATAACATGGAGTGAGCAATAAGCTCACCAATTCATTTTTAAATTAATTGGATGACAAAAGGATATGTCTGCTAATTTTTTTATTATTATGTAGGGTGTGGTGTGCGTGCGTGTGTGTGTGTACAAATGTGCATGAATATAGGTCTCTGTGCAGGGCCAGAAGAAGGCATCAGATCCCCTGGATCTGGAGTTACAGGAAGTTTGAGCTACCTGATGTGGGTGCTAGGAACCAAATTCAGGTCTTCTGCAAGAGCAGTATGTGCTCTTAACTAACAGCTGAGCCATCTCTCCAGCCCCAACTCTTTTTGTTTGTTTGTTTTGTTTTGTTTTGTTTTGTTTTTCAAGACAGGGTTTCTCTGTGTAGCCCTGGCTGTCCTAGAACTCTCTCTGTAGACCGGGCTGGCCTTGAACTCACAGAGATCTGACTGCCTCTACCTCCGGAGTGCTGGGATTAAAGGCGTGCACCATCACACTTGGCTTGCTAAAAAATTCTTGACAATAGGAAAGGAATACCTTACCAACACCTCTAGTTCAAGATGAAGTATCTAAAAACAAATCAGTGAACAGTTCCAAATCTCCCTCCTAGCCTTCCAATTGTGTGTGCAGTTTACAGTGCTAAAGGACTCCAGTGTTTCTATGTAGGCACTAACCATCTTAGAGGCAGTGTTTTTATGTAAGTGGGAGGAATTCTTTTAGCATTTCAAATAACTGCAGTCTGTAGAATCAGGAAAGTCAATTGTGCCATCTAAAATCTCACAGCCAATACAGAGTAAGACCTAAATTGTAACCAAGTCCTCTGATGTCATGCTCTTTCCAGTACACCACAGAATCACATAGAGTGGACTCTTGTTCTAGTGGCAGCCAAAATATTACTAGTGAGTCACCCCATTGCCACCTCCTACTCTTGTTATTCTTGAATTACACAGAGGATTCCTCATTATCATTTGTTCTAGAATTGTTGTCCTTAACAATAAAAGGTAGTTAAGTGTTAACAACAGCTGTAGTCTTCATTCAAATAAGTAACAGATTCTGAATGATAACAAAGAGCTGAAGATCCCTGCCTTCTTGGAGAGAAAATGAGGCATAGTTATTCCAACAATAAACTTTGACAATTCTCATATGCATAGGAAAAATAAATGGCACAATAAATATTCACACTTGTTTTGTTTGTTTGTTTTCAAGTTTAAGGCACTTTTTGGTGACTTGTAGTATGTGGACATACTTGAAGTTTTCTCAGGACTACAAAGTAAACACTGATGACCCTGTCCAGAGGGTAGGAAGGAAACAGTAGATGCATGAGTGTTCACTGGTGTGGAATAATCCTTTTGTACACTGTGAATATATATTGCTCTCATTGCTAATAAAAAGCTGATTGGCCAATAACTGGGCAGGAAGAGATTGGGCAAGACAGCCTGAGGCAAAGAAAATGCTGGGATGAAGAAGGGCGGAGAGAGAGGAGTGGATCAGCCAGATGGAGAACGAGTCGGACACACAAAATGGGATAGAGGTAAAAGCCACAAGTCTTGGGGCAGCACATAGATTAATAGAAATGGGTTAAGTTGTAAGAGCTAGTTAGTAACAAGCCTGAGCTAATGGCCAATCATTTATAATTAATATTGAGTCTCTGCATCTCCTGGTGTCCTCCTCCTTCCAAGCATCCTCTCTGCCTGGAAATCCTGCCTAGCTATTGGCTTTTCAGCTTTTTATTAAACCGATCAGTGTGACACATCTTCACAGTGTACGAAAAGATTATTCCACAACACCTTATGGTAAACAATCTGAGGGATTGTCAGTTAGAGATCTGACTTAGATATCTAGGATGACGCCCATCAAATCCCTCTTCCAGTGGCAAATGTGGCTTGCTATCTATGCTGCCTCATAAGCAACCTGATTGGCTCTGACTGACTAGTGAACCACCATCCAGCAACCTAGTGGAGGACCATTACCCAAGGTAGCACACAGTGGTTCTTCTCAGTAGCACATTACAGCTTCACTTATATTAACGTCCAAGGTCAGTGGCCTCTAAGGAAACAAATATCAGAATCAGCATTGCAGTGACTCCTCCACCACCCTGGCCAGCCCTCTCTGTCAACTTGAATCAGAAGACTGAAAATGTGTTACCCAATGGTAACCAACTGATTTTCAGGAAGGAACAATATTTCCTTTTCCTCCTTCCCTCTCCTATTATGTTTACTTATGTCAAGATATACTCCTTGTGAATTTGGATTGTGTGTGTGTGTGTGTGTGTGTGTGTGTGTGTGTGTGTGAGAGAGAGAGAGAGAGAGAGAGAGAGAGAGAGAGTATTTTTTGTCTTTTAATTTGATCTTTACTTTTGCAATATTCAAAAACAACAAGTCAAAGAAGTTGGATGTTGTGGAATAATCTTTTTGTACACTGTGAAGATGTGTCACTCTGATTGGTTTAATAAAAAGCTGAACAGCCAATAGCTGTTACAGCCAATAGGCAGGATTTCTAGACAGGGAGAATGCTGGGAAGAAGGTGGAGTCACCAGCCAGACAGAGAGGAAGCAGGATGGGGAGTACAGAGCAGAGGTAACTAAGTCACATAAAAGAATGCAGATTTAAAAATATGGGTTAATTTAAGTTATAAGAGCTAGTTAGGAACAAGCCTAAGCTAAGGCAGAGCTTTCATAATTAATAATAAGTCTCCATGTCATTTTCTTGTGAGCTGATGGCCCAAAGAAAAATCCATCTACAGTTGGATATTTGGGTTCTTCCTGTTTCATAGATGTGGAAATAAAGCCATGGAGAAAAAACAGATTTTTTTTTTAGTGCACATGATATAATCACAAAGCTAGATCTTGAATTAGGTCACAAAGAAAACCTGATAAATTTCAAATATATAAAAGTATATACTTTCCCATTATACAGTAAAATTCAAAATTTTTAACAGAAGGGTAATGTCCCATGAGTTTGGAGATTAAGTAAGATAACTCTAAGCAGGGCATAGTGGTGCATGCCTTAATCCCAGTACTCTCAAGACTGGCAGGCAGACCTCTGTGAGTTCAAGGACAGCTTGGTCTACATAGCAAGGCCANAGAAAACTATGTAGTGAGACCTTGTCTCAAAAAGANGAGAAGGAGGAGAAGGAGGTGAAGGGGTGNTGTGGGATATTTTGATTACACTCTAACACTNCTGAGATTGCCCAATAAAGTTATACCTTGACTTAGGGGGNAGAGCCATGACTAGCTGACTGGAATTGGCGATAGAGAAGCCAGCAATTTGGATAGAGAAGACACACAGGAAGGAAAGGGTGGGGACTAGAGTTTAAGCTCTCTTGGTTTTAGGACAGGGGAAGAGATATGTCTCTTGCAGTGTCTCTGGCCAAAAAGCAAGGTCAGCTAGTTGCTACTCTGCCTCTCTGAGCTAGCAGGTTTTCACCCCAGCCTTTGACTTCTGAGTCTTATTGATAAATAGAACAATGAAGACTTAATTTAAAACTACATATCGGGATCCTGAGATAGGGTCTCACTAAGTTGACTAGGCTCACCCAGAACTTGTGATTCTNCGGCTTCAGTCTCCCTAGTAGCTGAGATTACAGGTGAGTACCACCATGCCTTGCCCTCCTATATTCTTGAATAAAATAGTCACACACATTTAACAGAAAAAAGAAAGGAGAGAAAGAAATGAGACATGGAAGGAGGTAGGAAGGGGGACAGAGAGAGGAACTCAACAAGATGGCAGGATACCACCTTCAACAGGTAATCAAGGCAAAACATCACCTGTGGAAGCCTGGAAGAGACACAGAATAGTCATAGAAGTCTGCTCTAACCCTGGCACTCTGTGACACAGGCCAGGAGGGTCATGATTTCCAGGCCATCCTGGGCTACATGGAGAGACTTTGTCTCAAAAATAACAACNAAAAGTCATGTAAGTATCACCTGCTTCAATGTAATAAAAAGGACATCTCACCTCCAAAATACTGCTGCCAAAATTTGTAACCTCAACCATTTCATTAGAAGATATTGCACAAACTCAAGCGGAGAAAAATTCTACAGAGTACCTGACAACGTTTTAGGAATGTCAAGGTCAGGAGGGACAAAGAAAAACTAGAACCTCCACAGACTGAAGAAGACTAAACCAATACAACAATCTAAGAAGGGAAGGAACAAAAGAGATTAGAGACAGGAAAAGTGTCAAGATCGAAGGGAAAGAATGTAAAGAGATTGCCAACAGTCATGAAAGAGTGAAGAAATTCTGTGCCTCAGTTCACACTCTCTGTTAGTTATTTTCTTGACAGGTAGCATAGAATCCCATACAGTCTCTGTTCTTCATATCACCCATCCTCCAAAAGATAAAGACAGAATTTGATAGAGAAAAATATGCATCTCTCTCTCTCTCTCTCTCTCTCTCTCTCTCTCTCTCTCTCTCTCTGTCTCTCTTGCTGCAGGCACCACCTCCCACCACTCCCACTTCCCAGTAGTGCTATGAAATCATAGATGTGTCAGTGACTCAGAGGACCCAGGTTCAATTCCCAGCACCCAGCACAGCTCTCTGTAACCCCGGTTCCAGTGGATCTGACACCCTCTTCTGGCCTCTGGGGCACCAGGTGTGCATGCAGGACACAGACATACATGCAGGCAAAACACTCATACACATAAAATAAATCTTTAAAAGAAGAAAAACAGCATTTGTGGTTTTGTGATAAATCTCATCTCTCAAATGCTATGGATATATGTGGATATATGTGAGATGTGTTATGCTGGCTAATTTTATGTCAACTTGACACAAGCTAGAGTCATCTGAGAGGAGGGAACCGAATTGAAAAAAATGCCTTCATAAGATTGGGCTGTAGGCAAAGCCTGTAGAGCATTTTCTTAATTGGTGATTGATGGGGGAGGGCCCAGCCCATTGTGAGTGGTGCCATCCCTGGGCTGGTGGTCCTGGGTTCTACAAGAAAGGAAGCTGAGCAAGTCATGGGGAGCAAACCAGTAANCAGTACCCCTCCATGGCTTCTGCATCAGCTCTTGATTCCAGGTTCCTGCCCTGTCTGAGTTCCTGTTCTGGCTGAGTTCCTGTCCTGCCTTCCTTTAACGATAGACTGCAATGCAGAAGTGTAAGCCAAATAAACTCTTTCCTCCTNAACTTGCTTTTGGTCATGGTATTTCCTCACAGCAGTAGAAACCCTAGCTAAGACAATATGTACCCATGTAAAATTTTCTGGAACTGGTTCAAGCAGGAATTTATCAAATGAGTCTTGGTATAAAATATCAGATAAATTAGTGGGTTTTCTCATGCTGCTTTGCATAAGATACTGAAGTATTCATCAAGTAATATTTCTGGTATTAACATATATTGCACAAGAGAATACAGCCTAGGTGCTGCATTTCTAGTGATACAGCTAAATGCAGGACTGAAAGACAATTAGATGCCCTTGAGANCCTCTCAAGTACTAAGCAACAACCAACCTTAGGTTCCCCAAATAGCGCATTTCAATAGCTAAATTGTCTACTGAGTATCTGTTGGGCTGACATCATGTGTCACTGGTTAGAGAGAAAGCATGGGCCTCAGTGTGCTGCTTAGCTTTTGTCAATTTGACACAAACTAGTCACGGAGGAGGAGGGAACCTTGATGGAGGAAATGCCTCCAGCAGATTGGCCTGTGGGCGTGTCTGTGGGGCATGGTCTTAACTGATGGTTGATTCAGGAGGGCCCAGCCCACTGTGGGCAGTACCATCCCTGACCTGGTGGTTCTGGGTTGTGTAAGAATAAACTGAGTAANTTATGAGGNGCAGAGCAGTAAGAAGCACTCCTTCGTGGTCTCCGCTTCAGCTCCTGCCTCTGGGTTTCTTCCTTGGCTACTCCCAATGATGGGCTATCACTTGGAAGGGTAAGATGAAANAAACACTTCCCTCCCTANGTTATTTTTGGTCATTTTTTTCNCNGCAACAGAGGAGCTAACTATAAAATTAAAATAGCAGGCATAAAAGAGACTGAGTTATTTTGTGAAAATAATTTAGCAGCTAAACTTTAGATTCTTGTTCAAGTGAAGTGAAATAGAAACAGGCTGCCCTGGTCCCAGGGGAATGAGCCAAGATGCTTTATGTTTTCTAATGCATGCTCAACTCAATGGTTGCAGGGTATTACTCATTTATATTAGCTGCTCAGGGGTTGTACCATGACCTTCTGCACGCTGGTAAAACACTCTACCACCGAGCTACATCTCCCAGTGGTAAGATGTATAAACCTGTTTTGAATACAGTCACATATTTGAAACCTTAGAATTCAGTATCATAAATATACAGAAAAAAATTTCATGCCCACACAAGTCCCTGAACATCACTGTGATCAGCTGGTCACATTGACCACAAAACAACTTCACCACGAATCCTGTTGAAAATTCTATTCCAAACAAAATTACATCATCATGGGTCTGCCAGGATGAGTTATCAGTAAATGTATCACATAGTTTAACAAACNAAGTTTTTATCTTGGGTTATTTAATAAAGTCCATTTAAAACCGAGACAATGACTGCTAACTATAATGATTTTTGTTTTGGTATAACTAANGCTAAGCTGTTCTTTCTGATAACAATCCACCAAAAAGCTCAGCTACATCTTAATAAAAAGCAAATACAGCCATTTGCCCAGAAAAGAAGGGTTCCCTTCCTGTCCTTTGTGCTAATAAAAGGGCATGCATCCAACCAGTGTGATAGCTAGATTGGGAGTATACAGTCCTGTACAGAGTAAATACTAATGGTAAAGCAAAAATGGTNTTTGATTTAATAAGGAAAAGAGACAAGCCATTAAAAATGCTAACGGCTTCTGTGTGTCTCCTTTCTTCTAGACAATGGGAATCTAAATGCTTGGAAGCTTAGCGTACCAGTTGAGTAGAAGTGTGATATGGATTGAAATTTTGTCTCTACCCAAACAAGCCCCACCTTCCACCCACACAACTAACAGTAGAAATGTCTCAGCGTCTTTGAAAACAGAAAAGACAGGAGGGGTTGTNGAGTCTGACCCTCACTGATTTTTCCCTATGACCTCAGAACACAAAATGCACATGAGAAAGAACATCCTATCCTTGCAACTCTTAGGAGGTTTGCTCTCCCCTTCTGCTTTGTCATTTGTTGAGGCAGGGAATTAGTTATGCATTTGTTGTCAAGGCTATTTGATAGAGTGCATCCGGTGGCTTGTCAACTTTTGTCCTGTACTTGCTTGTTGGCTGAGTCAGCTGACAGGCTAGATTCATCTGGACTTTCTTTTTCTCCGTGTCTTCTCAGGCATTCTGCCTGCTCCTGACAACAGGTTACTCAGCTGTCTGCCAGAGAAGCTCAAGGCTTCTAGAGACTAAGGTGGAGGCTGCCTATTTTCTCCCAAAGCCAGTCTCTTCGGCCACACTCTCTTGGTTAAAGTTGGCACAGCCCAAATGCAAGGAGGAGAGAAACAGGTCTCACTTCTCAATGAGAAGGATGTCAAGGATGNGTAGCTNTCATTAATCTACCACAGCCACAGAAGCATCACCGGCCACATGCCCGGCATCAGCTAGTCATGTTCCTACTGGTTATTTCTCTCACTTATATAATAACCAACTTCAAGGAATATCACATAGATATACAGCTTTCATTTCAAGTATTGGGGGCTGAAGCATGAGGATCATGACTTCTAGGGCAACCTGGGCTGCATAATGAGTTCCAGAGAAGTGTAGTTGGACTTTCTTTGGAACCACCAGCTCCCCAATAATGAGACAAAAACTTCTCATTAATTATGAAAGCTTGGCCTTAGCTTAGGTTTGTTCCCAACTAGCTCTAAGACTTAAATTAACCCATTTATATTAATCTATGCTCTGCCATGTGGCTTGTTACCTCTCCTCCATATTGTACATCTGGCTTCCTCATCTCATTGGCATCCCCCGAGTGCCTAGATTCATTCCCCTGAGTTCCTCTCTCTGCCTGGAAGTCCCGCCTAACCTCTCCTGCCTAGCTATTGGTCATTCAGCTTTTTATTAAACCAATCACAACAATACATCTCCACACAGTATACAAATACCCCACAACAGAGAAGTTTGGTTTACTCAAAGAGGAAGTAAAGGAAGGAGGTAGATGAGGAGGAGGAAGAAGAGGAGTGTTGTGCCATATTTGTACACTGTGTGAAGGTGTATTGCTGTGATTGTGGTAATAAAAAGCTGAATGGCCAGTAGCTAGGTAGGAGGTATAGGTGGGATTTTGGGGGAGAGAAAGGAAGAGGAGGAGGAATTGAGGTGTGAGGGAGACACCAAGAGACATGGAGAAGAAACAGGAGGTACAAGATGGAAGAGAAGTAACTGTGGTGATATTTTGTTTGTGATTTAACAAATAAAGCTTGCCTGGAGATCAGAGGGTGGAGCTAGCCACTAGTTAACCATAGAGGCCAGGCAGTGGCACACATCTTCGATCCCAGCACTTGGGAGGAGGACGCAGGAAGATCAGGAATTCAAGGCCACCTTGGGCTACAAGAGATTGATCAAGTCTAAAAGAGAAATGGAGCCAGGAGGTGGAAGCTCAGGCCTTTAATCCCAGCACTAGAGAAGTGGAGACACTAACATAAGGTGGGAGGAGACAGGAGCTCAGCCCCTTTTGGCCTGAGGATTTGGTAGAGGTAAGAAGCCTCTAGTGGCTAGCTCCTTTACTTCTAGCATTTACCCCGATATCTGACTCTAAGTTTTTATTATTAAGACCAATTAGAATTTGCACTACAGGTAACACCATGTGATAGAATGTATATTANTATAAATGGATTAATTTAAATTATAAGNCCTAGTTAGGAACAAGGCTAGGCTATAGACNGAGCTTTCATAACTAATAAGAGTCTCTGNGTCATTATTTGGGAGCTGGCTGGTGGGACAGAGAAAGACTTGCTACAGAGGAGAAATGGAATAAGGACAGAAGGAAGGAAAGAAGGAAGAAAGGAACAGAAGACAGGAGGATGGGAGGGAGGATTCTCTCCAATTTTACATTAGGCAAAATGCCACTGTTTATCATGAATAGTTATTCACAACACCAACCGTGCTGCAAGGCCCAGTGAGTAGCGGGTAGATAAATATTATATCTTGTGCTTCCTTCTTTACACTGTCTGGAATCAAGTAGAAAGTGCTCACACAGGGATCCAGTTCCAGCAGGAAGGAAGTAAAGGTGACCTTGAGGAGGTTCCCTCCATTGCACATGCTGTTTGCTCCGTGTTGACTGTCTGACTCACAACTGCAGATTTGTCCACCAGTTCAAAATGGCTTAGCAGCTCAAGAATGGTTCAAATGGGTCACTGGTGTCAAGCTAGACTTAACTCTTCCTATTTGTTATGTGTCTCACACAGTGGTTGTGTCTGTGTCTGGCTTTTTTTTTTCCCCCCACGTCACTCTTGTGGGATATTTGTACACTGTGTGAAGCTGTATTGCTGTGATTTGGTGTAATAAAAAGCTGAAAGGTCAATAGATAGGCAGGTTGGACTTCTGGGCAGAGAGAGAGAAACTGGGAGAAGAGTCTTTGTGTGCAGGAGACCCCAGGGGACATGGAACAAGTTGGAGGTACAGAAATGGGAAAGAGGTTAAAAAAAAAAGCTGTGTGGTAATATGTAGATTAATAGCAGCAGATTAGTTTAAGTTATAAGAGCTAGTTGGATGCAAGCCTAAGCTAAAGGCCGAGCTTTCATAATTAACAAGAAGTCTCTGTGTCATTATTTGGAAGCTGGCTGGCAGGACGGAGAAAGATTTGCTACACTTTACATATGTTCCATCCATTGNGTCAAACCCAGGCTTTCCTTCTTTTTAAGGTGGAATAGTAGTATTCCACTGTGCGTATGCACACTTTGTTGATCTATTTGGCCTGTTATTGNCAATGGGCTGTTTCCTCGCCTTGGCTGCTGTGAATACTACAATAAACAGGAGTGCAGACATCCTTAGGAGGTGATACTTTCTTCTCTCTTGTATATGTACACACACTTCTCAATGCTTTGGTCTCTTTTCTGGCCCCACTTGAGNAACAAAACACACGATCNGATTATGGCATTGCTCT
Source organism: Neotoma lepida (assembly GCA_001675575.1). Taxonomy (NCBI): domain Eukaryota; kingdom Metazoa; phylum Chordata; class Mammalia; order Rodentia; family Cricetidae; genus Neotoma; species Neotoma lepida. Next base: position 1,365,078 of record LZPO01096522.1, read on the forward strand.
TATGAGTCTTTAAGTTAGAAGGATTTAGCTCTTTAAAATGTCTGAGAAACTGATAGATTAAGATGTCTTGCCCTTTCCATGTGCTCTTTAAGGCAAATAACAATAAGTTTCTAGGTGTGTTGTGTCCCCACAGATTACCCAGAATGTCCTCAGACTGAATGGGGGGTGAGATCCTGTCTCCAGCCACCTTATATTCCTGTCTCCACCTCCCTAGTGCTGGGATCAAAGGCATGNTCCTCCCAAGTGCTAGGATTAAATGTGTGTGCCACCACTGCCTGGCTACTATGGTTAACTAGTGGCTAGCTCCACCCTCTGATCTCCAGGTAAGCTTTATTTGTTAGAACACAAACAAAATATCATACAACACCACCATGATGATAATGGACTGAACCTCTGGAACTGTAAACTGCCACCTCAATTAAATGTTTTCCTCATAAGAGTTGATGTGGCCATGGTGTATTTTCACAGCAATAGAAACCCTAACNAAGACAATGTCCTTTACTCTCCTGGCTCTCCCTCCTCTCCTTCCCCCTCTTCTGACGTGGCCTGGCTCGGGGTCATGTTCACTCTGGACTCTCCCAGATGTCTCTCTGCCTCTGGCTATTCTCTCCTTTTTATCTATAATAAACTTTCTCTTCCACCAGACCTAGGAACAGTCATGTCCTTCTTTTTCCATTTCTTCTTTTTTTCACTCAGTCCTTTTATTAAAAAAGTAAGAAAAAAGCATAAGTAAACATGTTAAAAATAGGAAGTTGTTTTCTTTAAATTATGCTAAAGTTGTAACCCAGTGGTAGAGGACATATTTAGCATACATGAGGCCCAGGGTTCAATCCCAAGCACNTCAAAAGAAAATTTTCAGCACAAATCTTACATTTCTTCTTTATATTCTGCAGTAGTGTTTTGTAAATACCAATATAAATCATGGCCCACAACTCAGGCAGAAGTCCCCTGCTTGACCAAAGGCTGAGCCAGCTTCCAGAATTCCAGATCAGTCCCTAGCCCAATTGTCATCAGATCAGAGACCCACACTCAAATATTAGCCAGAGCTCGAGGAACCCTGTAGAAGAGAGGGAGGAAGAATTGTAGAAGCCAGAGGAGTTGAGAACACCATGAGAACACAGCCCACAGAATCAGCTGAGCTCATAAGGGCTCACAGAGACTAAAGTGCAATCCCAGAGCCTGTGTGGGTCTGTGCGAGGTCCTCTATATACTGTAAGTTATTTAGCTTGGGATGTTTGTGGGATTCCTAACAGTGGGAGGGGGGTATCTCTGACTCTTTCGCCTGTTCTTGGGATCCCTTTCCTCCCACTGGGTTTGTGACCAGTCCTATTGTAACATGTTAAGCCATGTTCAGGTGATATCCCTGGGAGGCCTGCTCTTTTCTGAAGGGAAATGGAGGAGCAGTAGATCTGGGGGAGACGGGAGGAGGTGCTGGGAGGAGTGGAGAAAGGGAAGGCTGCAGTCAGGATGTATTGTATAAGAGAAGAAGAAATAAAAAGAAAAGGCAACATAAAAACATTCAAATGATATATGGAATCACAGAAACTGCAGTTAGTATTTTGTAGTTTGTATTTGTGTATATCACAGGTTCTTACAACAGTGGAAATGCTGGACAAAACTAAACTTAACAGGGGCTAGGTGGAGGGCTCACTTGCTAAAAGCGCTCTGCCATACACATGTGAGAATCTGAGTTCAAATCCCAAGAACCAAAGTGAGCACCGGTAATCCCAGCACACCCATGGAGAGATAAGAAGCAGATAGGAGAGTTCCTGGAAGCTCATGGGCCAGTTGGCCTGATTAAACAGAAAAACAAGAGACCCCGTCCCAAACAAGGTGGAAATTGAAGACTAACACCTGAGTTTATGGGATGACCTCCACAAAGTACACACACACACACACACACACACACACACACACACACACACACACACACACACACACACACACACACCACAAATGCACACCTAAGCCAATAATTTCACTTCTTAATACACACACACTGTACAAATACTCCCTGGAAATGGTGTGACAAGGCCATAATGGAGTTCTGTCCCTCCTGTCTCCAGGACCCGTGAAGATAATCAACTGTGTTTACCTGAGCCCCTCTTGTGTCTCCTGCTATGACCCACCTCATAAAAGAACACAGAACGCTCCCTAACCTCATGCTTGGTAGTGTGAGGAATCCTTCTCTTCCCAAGTCTTATCTTTTTCTCTAAAGAAGAAAAATACTTATCCTATGTTTTCCTAAATGATACTAGACCTTGGGGCACTGTGTCAGGGTGTCTGGGGTGATAACGCACGCTGTTACCCTGGAAAGTCTTTACAACAGGATAGGAGATAAAATTCAAGGAAATGTTTCCTCAGAAGAGGCCCAGAGTGTTCTGAATGCAATCAAGGAGAAAGATAGTTGGAACAGAAATGTAAACCAGGGCAAACCAGGAGGGTGGAAGTGATTCGGCTGTTGTCAAAACAGGGGTGTGTTTTTGTGGGTCAGCCTACTTCTGTACAAATCATGTATCACTCCACAGGACTCATTGTTCAAAGACGCTATAAAAAGAAATCCTTCTTCCTTTACCTGTGTCCCAGGGGACTTCCTGTTGGCTGAAAGGACAGGTATTCACAAAGGTCCCTAAGCTTAGCTCTGTTCCCTGAAGACCACACTNCCTGGAATTCAGCCCTGCATTTATGAATAATGCAAAAAGAGCTGGAGGAAGAGGCAGCGTAGTGGGAGGATCTTTCTCTAGCTACACTCTACAGTGCTCTCCTTCACGTCACCCAGCCCTGGGTTTGTTTACTAGCAAGCTAGTTAACCTGTCTGACTTTCTGTCCTCTCCTGAAAATGAAGAAGAGGTCCTGTTAGGACTGTCGGAAGAGACTGTGCATTTGACACGCNCACTGCATGGGAGGCACTTGATAAACACAGGCTCTTCTCCTTCACCTTCCCCCCTCTTGGAATTCTTAAAGGATTTTTTCTTGAATGCTTCATCATGTAGCAGCTAATGTCCTGCACAGTTTGCTTCTTTTGTTCCCAAGTTAATCTCTCCTAGGCATCATAGAGTTTACAGAGGAGACAGTGTATCTTATGGCTTTACAGCATACAAAGCTTGTCTGAAGACCCTGTGAGATGCCTTCTTCCCCTTGCCCAGCCCACAACTCTATATCCGTATTAGCCGATGGATGAGTCTTNGTCACAAAGGCGAATCTGTCCCCAAGTTACTTCAATGAGTGAGGATATAGTTTTCACTTCGGGGGAAAAAAAGAGGACAGTGTATTTGCAACAACTGAAAAAGAAAGCTTCTCACCTTGAGGATTTTTGGTGTGCTAGATTAAATACGGAATGATTATCAATCCTTCTTCATGGGAGTACTGTGGGAATGTTTGGAAGTACCTGTGGTATACTGGTCCTTGGCAAAGGAAAACACAAAACCTGTAATGGTATGGTAGAGCCCATTGCTAAGCAACAGAATCAGGTCTAGACTGTACAGGAACAAAAATTCTTTGTTCAGTATGATGAAGAATCATTCAATGGAAACTGCTTAATAGAATCTATCTGCAGCAGAATGTGTGTTATCTAAAGCACCAATCAGTGGTTAACTAATTATTATAGGAGTCTGATAGTAGCTCATAGCTTTGATTACTTCGTCTTTTGTTATTCTTTTTCTCTTTTTCTTTCTTGGTGTGCATGTGTGTATGAGTGTGTGTGTGTGTGTGTAATAGTGTGTGTGCAGGGGTGTGCATGTGTCTCTGTGTGTGTCTGTGTGTGTCTGTGGTATATTTATGTGTGGCCTATGTGAAGGTGTGTGTCTGTAGTGTGTGTGTGCAGGGGTCTGCATGTGTCTCTGTGTGTGTCTGTGGTATATTTATGTGTGGCCTATGTGAAGGTGTGTGTGTGTGTGTGTGTGTGTGTGTGTGTAGATGCCTACAAACAGCAGGCACAGAGGGTAGAGGAGGGGAAAGGGTACCGGCCTCTGTCACTCTTCACCTTGTTTCTTTGAGGCCAGATCTCTAGCTTAAACTTGAGCTCCTGTTTTTCAACTGCATTTACAGTCAGGAAGCCTCATGGCTCCTCCTGTCCCTGTCCCAGTCAATGCTGGAGTTCCGGGAGGGCTCAGGACCACACTCAGCTTTTATAAGGATGCTGGAATCTGAACTGAGGTCCTTGTATTTGAGCAGCAAGAGCTCCTCAGGGGCAAGCCATCTCTCCACCCTTCAATTCTGGCTTCTTGAAACAAGGTCTCATGATGTAGCCTCGGCTNTCTTCAAATTTGCTACGTAGCCAAAGATGACCTTGAACTCCTGATCCTTGCGGCCTGCACCTCCCCTCCCCTCTCCCCATATGCTGGGATTAGAGACAAGAGCCACTATGCCCAGCTCACAGCTTTGTTCTCTGTATGTGTGTGTATTATAAATATTACATATATTAACACATAAACAAACTCTGAGGGGCTGGAGACATGATGAAGAAGTTAAAAGCACCAGATGCTCTTTCAGGAGACCTGGGTTCAATTCCCAGCACCCACATGGTAGTTCACAACCGTCTGTAACTCCAGTTCCAAAGGATCTGACACTGTCTCCTGGCTTCTGCCAGCACCAGGCACACGCACACGTGCAGGCAAAACACCCATATACATCCAAATAACTAACTAACTAGAAATTTAGAAGTAAGAAGAGAAAAGCCTCACTCATCCCAAGCAGTTACCTTTGAGAGAAGGTGCTTGCTTTGTTGCTGCAGCAAAACAAGTCAGGGAAGGGAGAGCTGATTGTGGCCCACAGTTTGAGTCCGTCATGGCGAGGGGGTCACGCCGCAGGAGCTTGAGGCAGTCCGTCAGGAAGCAGAGAGCTATGAATACTGCTAGTCGGTTCCCACTGCCATTTCAGCCCATCTGGGATCCCAGTCTGCCCTCACATTTAGGGTGGGTCTTCCTACTTGAGCTAACATGATTTAGCAACTCCCTCACAGACACCTCCAAACATATATTTCCATTGTAATGCTAAAGCCCTGTCAAAGCTGACCGTCCACGTTAATTATCACAGTAGATAACTAAACAAAAGTGCATTCTAAGCGCCAGTTTCTTCTTCCCAGAAGAATCCAACCAGAAAATCATGAGGAGCCTGGGAAATGTAGTCTGGGTAGCCCGGTACAGACCTTCAAAGGGCCATCTTACAGCAAACTCCTGTACACAGCGTCTGACCCTTGTGGAGACGAGTTAGGGAGATACTGCAGTCATCCTGCTAAAGGGTAATGATGAAGCCTAGGACGGGAGGTTACGATGGAGATAGAAGCATCATCTGTGAATCTCAGACACACCCAATTCTCCCCCCTCAATGAGAAACTGTTGCCCTTCTGAATTCGCTGGCAATTTCCTCGATGTGTTCCTCTGATAATATGTTCGTCTCTGTATATTACTGCTACTGTCTCTATCATTGAGTTTAATACTTCTTGTTGAGGTTCTGAAGGATCAATGTCCTCGCCAAATCAGCCAGGCTTGTGTGAATAAATTGGCTGGGAAAAACGACTCTATATAATTTTAAAGATTACTACTGGGCTTGAATTGCTCAGTATTGCAATTTCAGATCGTGCATCCCTTTTTCCAGATTTATATTCATTTTTATTTGTGTGTCTGTGTGTGAGTGAACGCCGCATGTATGTAGGTACCCGCAGAGGCTAGAAGACGGTCAGATGCCTGGAGCTGGAGTTACAGGCAGTTGTGGGCCACCTAATGAGGGTGCTAGGACAGATCTCAGGTCTTCTGGACAAGCAGCAAGTGCTCATAACTGTTGAGCCATCTCTCAAGTCCCAGATCATGCCAACCTGATCGGGTACAAATCTGTGTGAAGTACCAGTTGTTGTGAGTTCATGTCCACTGCTGCACTGTCATGTGTGGCAAATATTGTTTCACTACAGATACGCACTCCTTTTGGCTCCTAAAATCTCTCCACATCTCTCCCATTCTTCAGTTTTCTATGCCTGTAAAAATCAATAGCCATTCTCTTCTTTCATCATCAGTAAACATCCCTAAATTTTTTTTTTTTTTTGGTTTTTCGAGACAGGGGTTCTCTTTGTAGCTTTGGCGCCTTTCCTGGAACTCACTTGGTAGCCCAGGCTGGCCTTGAACTCACAGAGATCCGCCTGCCTCTGCCTCTCGAGTGCTGGGATTAAAGTCGTGCGCCACCACCGCCTGGCTAAATATTTTTTTAATAAGTCTCTATTTTGTAATTTTTACTAGAGTTATTCATTTTATGTGTTTGTTTTCTGCATATATATCTATGTATCTTATTTTTTTAATAAGTCTCTATTTTGTAATTTTTACTAGAGTTATTCATTTTGTTTTATGTGTTTGTTTTCTGCATATATATCTATGTAGCATGTGCATGCTTGGTCAGAAGAGGATATCAGATACCTGGGAGCTGGAGTCTCCATGTGGATGCTGGGAACCAAACCCAGGTTCTCTGCGAGAACGAGCACTCCTAACCACTAAGACACTTCTCCACCCTCTTTTCCCAAGATTTTTCTGTGCTCATAGACATCCAGCTAAAGATGAATTTCTCAGCCTCCTTTATAGTTCGCTGTTCCATTTGGGCTTTGGCCAATGAGATAATGTTGTTCATTGGTCTCCTTTTGTCCAATACAATCCAATCAGAGAGTGGGGTACATTAAATGTGTATTTTACAAATATTATATCGGTGAAGTCACACAAGCCACTTAAGTGCCAGGCACTAGGAAGTTGCAGGTAATGTGTGTGTTGTTTTCTTCCTGCTAACAAGGTTTTTAATCTCAATTTATGATCAAGTGGTGAAACACCCTCCTAACCAGGAACAACACCTGCTTGAAATGATTAAAGTGTAACCCAAGAACTTGGTTAAAATGGTGTTTAAAAACCCCACCTCCGCCTGGGTGTGGTGGCGAATACCTTTAATCCCAGCACTTGGCATGCAGAGGCAGGCAGATCGATATGACTTTGAGGCCAGCCTGGTCTACACAGACGCCTTCCAAAACAAACAAACAAAACACCCTCCATCTCTAGGCAAAGACACTTGCGCATATTCTTTCAAATTCACAAGACACATTGTGGTGGTTTGAATGAGAACGGCCCTATAGCCTCATATATTTGAATGTGTGGTTCCCAGTTGGTTGAACTGATTGGGAAGGGTCAGGAGGTATGAGCATGTTGGAAGAGGTGTAACACAGGAGGTGGATTTTTCAACAGCCCACACAATTCTCGTTTTTTTTTTCTCTACTTATAATTCAGGCATAGACTGCTAGATTCTCCATTACAGTGACTGATGCTAATTCTTCTTTGGAGCCTGTTCAGTAAAAGGCAGAATGGCTACACTGGCATGTGCAGAATCAATGTCTATAAAGCAGTAGAGCATTTCCCATTGAGTGCTGATGAACTACGATGGTGCTTGCTGATTTTTAAGAAAGAAGGAACAGTTGATTATGAAGAAAGGTCCAGTCATGAACAAATATCCCTGACAAATTCAGTTTCTAAGTCTGCAGGACTGGCGTAGAAGATGTTTACTGCGAACTGGATAGCTCAAGTAACAGTCTTTTTCACAGTTTGGAGGCCTCTGAGTCCCAGATGAAGGCACTTGTGAGTTCGGTTCCAGGGTTCCTTCTGGCTTGCGGAGGGCTGACTTCTCACTGCAGCTTTACACGGCTGAGAGGGAGAGAGAGGTGTGATGTATTTTCCTTCTCCTTTTCAGTACACTAATCCATTGGGAAGGCCTCATCCAGGACTTAATCTAGCAAGAGTTACTTCCCAAAGGCCCCGCCTCCAAATATGATTGCTCCAGGAGCTAGGTTTTAACATATGAATTTGTGGTCCAAAGGACACGAGCATTTAGTCTATAACATCAGTTTAAACTTAATACTTAACTTTGAATGCTATTATAAAATGAGTAGGCAAGGTTGGAGCAACAGAGAATGCTACTTATGGCCAGAAATATCATCGGATGGAGGAGGCTGGGAGTACAAAATCTGATGGTTCCTTCTATCAACATATTTCTGTAATCTCTTCATACACACGAATGCCAGGGGAAATGAGTGGTTTTCATCCCTATGCACTTTGTAACACTCATCAGGTGCCATTGATGGCTCTTCTGTCAAGATGACACAGGATTAAGGATGTCTGCGATTGATTAGGGAAGGTAGTAATCAATTCACAGTCCTGGCCTGGAATAGCTCACATATCTTTTATGGAGAAACCATGCCAAGGTTTTAATTACTGTGGCAAGTGTGTGTGTGTGTGTGTGTGTGTGTGTGTGTGTGTTGGGGGGAGGGGATATTGATGTATCTACTTCCCAAGGTTAAACAAAAGGGGTGGGGCTTGCTTGTGCTACGAATTCACAAGCATGAACTGTGAAGAGTTTGACTTGGATAAATTATTGTAAAGGTCAAGTTAATCACACCATCGGTTCTTCCAACTCTAAATAACTGTGCACATGAAGGCTGGTTATGTTAACACAGTCAAGTAATTAGTCATTGACGGAGCAGAGAGGGCATAATTACTTATTACCTGAATGGAATACTGATGCATGTCTGTGCTGATGAAGATCATTAGTCAGATAGACAGGGGCAGCAGATTCGTTTTTTCCAGGCTTCATGGAAGGCTGTTCTTAGTTTTCATTCCTACGGCAAAAAGAAAAAGAAAAGTTTTAAACATTTTTATCATAAAATAAAAATCTGTCCTCTTTCCTGGTTCAGAACTTAAAGCTCTTGGGTTTGTAAGATGAATTCCTAAGCCTCTCAAAGAAAATTTGAGAAGCTTTTCTGAGGTCCAATAAAATGCTAGATTCCAGGCAGTGACTCACTGTATTAGTCCTCTGGCAACAAACTGACATTTCTTGCCTGTGTTCTTCGGCGTTCTATAATTTTATTCTTAGGAGACCATGGCCGTTTCTCCTGAGAACTCACACTTGGTAAAAACTGAGTGATAATTATATGAGCTCATTAACAAAAGCCTCACCGTCCAGGTGGACAATTCTCTAATTAATGTCTGACTTCTGGTTATATGCAGTGATGGATTTTATTTTTTCCTCTGTGGTTCCAAAAAGGATGGCATTATAAAGGTTATGCCAAAGGTGATTTAAACACTGGCCAATGGAAAATGCTTTGAAGTGCCGAGAGGAAGGCTAGGTTGGGCATGANTTCATGGCTTGCCCTTAGAAAGTCTCAATTTCTGTTTCTGGGCTGCCCTGTCAGTTCCTTTTAGTCCCTAGAGGCCAACTGCACTTGGATCCACTACTCCATCTATTCTTATTACTAGAAAACACACTCTCAACTATGGGTATTCATGTGGAAATACAGACATCCATTCATGAGAAGAATCTTTCCTTTGTGTTGTCTGGCTGATGCAGTTTGAGGTTTTATAGAATTAAAAAAAAAAACNCTTTTGAAAGTCATGATGCATCATATTTGAGTCTTAACTGCAAATCAGACAAGAAATACAATGACCAATGGAGATTTGGGGAGGAAACCTTTATATCTACTAGTAATCACAGAAACATAAACAAAAGGGACTGAGGAAGTATTTATCTCCGGACAAGTTAAAATATTTAATCACATTTATTTAGGGGAGGGGCATGTGTGCACAGCACATGTGGAGGTCAGAGGTCAACTTTCAGGAGTCAGTCCTGTCCTTCTTCCATGAGGGGGTACAGGAATCAAACTTCGGTCATCAAGCTTGTTGGCAAGTGCCTTTACCAACTGAGCCATCTTGGCAACCCAGCCGCCTAAATTAGAAAAGTGTTTCATGGGAGAAACTGGGGAAGAGGAAAATCATGGTCAATGTATATTGTATGAAAATAATTTTTTCAATTAAAAAAGAAGGAAGGTGTTTCATCCATGAGTCGTAATCTGAGTATACAGTCTCCCCATTTTGCCACAACCTGGATTCTACAAATGCACATGATAATAATTCTGTGCAGGAAGCATTGGGAGAGAAACCACTAGGAAGGAAAGGGCAGGGCCTGGAGAGGTTTTCCAGCCCTCCGTCCTCGCCTTTGGATCCGTTTGCACACCCCTTGACTCNGAAATTTCACTCCTAAGAGTTTATNTTAAAGAAGTGAAGGAGCTGAGGAGATGGTTCCGCAGTTAAGNGCATGAGCTGCTCTTGCAGAGGGCGTGAGTTCGGTTTCCAGCATCTGGCTCACAGCTGCCTGCAACTCCAGCTCCAGGGGGACCTGATGCCTCTGGCTTCTGAGGGCACTGCACTCATAGACACAAACNCACAGTCAGACACACATGNAAACACGTGATTTAAAATAAAGCAATAAAATCTTTCAAAATTAAATAATCAGAGATGTAGGCAAAGATTTACGTTCAAGGCTGCTCATCTCAGCATCACTTACTATAATGAGAACCTCATTTTAAAAAAAGGCTAGGAAATCATTTTTAAGCTTCTGAGACTATAAGATAATTATATTATTTCTCCTTTCCCTTTATTCCTCCCTCCCAAATTCATATATGATATTTTCAGGGCTGACCGTTTGGTACTGGATACCCAACTGCCATGCTCTTCCTTGGAGAAGGCTATTTCTCNCTCTCTCAGCATTCCTTAGCTGTCTGGAGCTCTTTGTGTAGGGTTGAAGCTCCAGACNACCGAGGTTGAGGCTACAGGCGTTTCCCNGTCCACGTTAGCATGTCCATTGTCCTTGTTCAGTTCATGTTTAAGCAGTCGTGTTGGTAAGATTTTATGGGTATAGCATCTGACATAAAGCTATGACATCTTAACTTCACTGTGTGCCTACAGTGTAAGAACCAGATAGTGAACTCTAGAAGGACCTGTTGTTTGTAGGGAGAGAACTTCTTGAGACTTGATTAGTCCAATCCAGTGTCTTTGCTAGTTCATGGATGTTTCTAGTATCTACCACCCCTAAAAAAAATAAAAATAAAAAATAAAAATAAAAATAAAAAGCTGAGAAGTGATAAAAACTCTTTTCCGGCTACAAGCATTTTGATAATCTCATTTAATTTTTACATCATCAGTCCCATGAGGCTGACTGATCTCACTGTTTTCATTCTCCTTTTGCCCAAGTCCCTCAGCAGCAAGTGGAGCTGTGGCTGAAGTGAAATCTTCTGGATTCCAAAACTGGGCTCTTTCCATTTACTGTATTCAGTAACCTTTGTGAAGAGGAAGATTAAAGGCCTGACCCCTAGTGTGTGTGGTTTTGATTGCTTGCAATCTGGAGGAAGGGAGAATGACAGTGTGAAGCCACCAGTTCTTAGAATGAATAAAATAAATCCAATAAAAGGGAGAGGAGGGG
>LZPO01096522.1:1407184-1423549 GCA_001675575.1 Neotoma lepida
GTTATGATCCGGTGTGACAGATGGGCAGGAAGAACTATGCTGTGTCCTCACTAGGTGGGAGGGGGATGCAGGTGAAGCACAGGCAGCCCTGTTCCCCAACCTTTGACAAGAGCACCAAATCCTGTTCACAAGATGAAGAACANGTGACTTAATCATTTCCGGTAAGGCCTAATAGCAGTAGCCTCTGGATAGNAGGGACACATACATTCAAACCACGGAACAGCTTTACCAAAACCTGGCTGACGCACCTGGGAGCTTTGCTAGAATTGCAGATGTCAGGCTCTGCTCCGGCCAGATAAAGCTGATGCAGAATTTCCAGACACAGGAGCCCAGAAATCTGTGCTGGATCACATGCGGCAGGCAGAGGGACAACTACCAAGGCTACTAAAACTGCACTGTTCAGGGCAACCTGGAATCAGCCTATTCTCATGTGTGTTGAGGTCTGAGAACCTTTGCTGTAACNTATGTACATATGCATTTAAATTANCCTAACACACTGGGCAACNTGCTTGCAGGTTTTTATAAAGTATTCTTTCCAGACCAAAGGCTTGAAAAGATGCTATTTTTGTCTCTGATCTTACAGCATTTCCTGGAAGGTAGATATTTTTATCATTATCCAGAGCCCTGAGGCTTAGAGAAAATGCTGTCTGCCTAAAGCAGTGTTTCTCAAGCTNTGGGTCATGACTCCTTGGTGGCTAATGACCTTTTCACAGAGGTCGCATATCAGGTATCCTGCATATAAGATATTTACATCATGATTCATAACACTAGCAGAATTATAGTTATCAAGTAGCAATGAAAATAATTTTATGGATGGGGCTCACCACAACATGAGGAACTGAATTAAAAGGTCGCAGCACTAGGAAGGTTGAGAACTACTGGCCTAAAGGATCACAGACCATGCTGAAGACACCAGGGCCCAGGNGTGTCGCCCTCCAGAGTCTGCTCTGGTTTCATAAAGCCCATGTTTCTCCAAAAGNNGAATGAATCTATCTCAATAGGGAATGGAACAGGATGGTGTNGGTATAGAAAGTAATTTAAAATTCTNTNACATTTTACTTATTTGAGAGGGGTGAGCACGCACACGTCATGTCCCACACGTGAAAGTCAGAGGACAACTTATGGGAGTTGGCTCTCTCTGCCATGTTGGTCCCAGGAACTGAACTCAGGTTGGAAGGTTTGGCTGCCGTCAGCTTTACTCNNCGAATCATCTCGCCGNTCCAGGAAGTGATTTTAGAAGGCAGAGTGTACANTATTAAACAAGGCATCGATTAATTGTNAGAAACAACACAGAAATCNCNGACACATAGTTCTACANTGCTTTATAATATAAAACAATTCGAAGGGGGTGTGGGTCTCACATAGCCCAATTATTAGTGTCTCAGGCCCTGCTCTAACTACTGGATGAACATAAAGTAACTACATAGTTATCTAGGTTTGGCAGATGAGAAGACCAAGAGAGCGAGATCACACAGATAATAAGATGTAGCCTTGGTATTAGGAGTCACAGATCAGCTATAATGAAACACGGGCTTCCTGGGGTTTTGCTTTTTCTTTTACTTAACTTCTCTGGGGCAGTGAGTCAAACCCAGGACTTTGCATATGCTTAGGTAAGTGTCCTAGTGCTGAGCTAGACTCCCAGCCCCCTGAAGGTCTTGAACAGCACATCGTGGAGCCTGCATCGGAGCCTGAAGCAAAGGAAAACTGTACTGTATATACACTCCTGCAAGTAGCTTCCTTTATTTTGAATGCAGTGGGAAAAATTAAGAAAAGGTTTATCGAAAGAGTGAATCTGTATAAAGCCCCCATACCAACCAATTCACACAACTGTAATAGCCCTAGCCCAGCCAGCAGAGAGAGGTGGAATCTGGGGACCAGAACTTGGGGTCACATGAGAAGTCAATGTTTCCATCACACGAAAACATAGGATGGCAAAGCAAGAACAAACAGTTCTGACTTGATTTAAAATCTNGGCATTTCCAAAGTCCAGGGCTAGGGAGGCCACAAGCCCTGGGATAGGACCTTCTATTGTTGGTTTGCTATGGTCTTGTTGTCAAAATGCTTTCCAAGTATTTGCCTTTCNCCCATAGACCTGGGCTGTTCTCAGCTATGGTCGGAGAAGCTTCCTTCTGNAGTAGGCATCAATCAGTGTTGAAATGCATGACTGGTCCAAGTGCTTAATAAGAAACTGAGGGCTCAGTCCTAAATGGAACATCTTTCTCAGCATACCCACTTGTTGTAGAATATTACTTGAAGATGTATTACATTTATTCATGCTGTGGAACATTTGTTGAATGATGCAAAACATGTGCTGCATTCTTTTATGTTGCATTTGTTTAACTCTGTGAAGCTGTGTTACTTTGCCTGTCTAGAACACCTGATTGGTCTAATAAAGAACTGAATGGCCAATAGCAAGGCAGGAGAAAGGATAGGTGGGGCTGCCAGACAGAATAAATAAAAGGAGAAATCTGGGGAGAGAAGATTGAGGAACAAGAAAAGGAGAAGGAGAGGAGGACTTCAGGGGCCAGAGGAGGACTTCAGGGGCCAGCCACCCAGATACACAACTGGCCACAGAGCAAGAAGTAAAGAAAGGTGTATAGAATAGAGAAAGATAAAATCCCAGAGGCAAAAGGTAGACAGGATATTTAAGTTAAGAAAAGCTGGCTAGAAACAAGCCAAGCTAAGGCTGGGCATTCATAAGTAAGGATAAATCTCCATATGATTTATTTGGGAGCTGAGTGATGGGTCCCCAAAAGAGTTAAAAAAAAAACTATACCCACTACTACCACCACCATTGAGAAGGGCCTGGAAACACTGTGGAAGATATGCAGGAAGACAGTAAGAGCCAGAGGATGGGGAAGGATGCTGGGAAAGGCAAGCTTCAGGACTTTACGTGACAGTACCACTCATGAACTCACAGCTTTAGTTACCTGCATAAGACCAAGCCAAACTTCCTGTATAGATGGGGGAGGGGCTCTCTAGGACCCACCCCTTTCTGAGAAGCTGTTGGTAGTTGATAGCTACTTGGGAAGGGAGAATCAGTCTTCTTTGAGTGTTTGGCCACCGGCAGGTCAGGTTTCCTGTGCTCCAGGGGATGCCCCACAACCATGTACGTATAAGCATCACTCACTGGACTAGTGGGTTACTTGAAAAAAAAAAAAAAGACATGAAATTGGGTGCAGGCTGTGCTGGGGGGTTGGGGACAGTAGGAGGGAAAAGTAGGGGTGGATATGATCATATTTCATTGTATACCTGTATGAAAATTTTAAGAATAAGTAAAAATTTGGCTANGGCGTTTGTTCACTGTGGTTTTTTTAAAACATTTTTTTAAATGCAGCATTAAATTAGTATTNATTTTGGTTATAAAAGTTCTTGGCATCCTGGCAGTTTTTACTGCCAAAGGTGAGTGGCTCACCTGACTNGGAGCCTGAANCATGCAAATGTGACTTCTATCATGTCCAAAGGAAGATACCTACAGCAGGTGTGGCCAGGGCCTCTTCCTGGGGTGTGTCCTTTGGATCTGGTACCTCAGATGTGAACTTTNAGGAACTAGGCTTCCCTGTTGTAAGTTTTATCTCCAGTGCATACCATCTGTTGGGAATTGTGCTCTGAGTGGAGGGAAGGGATCATCCTCCTGCCAAATTCTGTGCCATGGAAGATGCCAGTGATTGGAAGGGGTAGAAGAACAACACCTGGTTTTGGTGGTGCTTTTTTTTTCTCCTGAAAATAAAATTCTTTCTAGAAAATCTGCCACTTTTTATTTAATTTTTATAGGAGATTGTCTCTTTGTCAACATTGGCCTCTGGGGAAAAATATTATGGAAACAATTAATATCTTATTAAAGATTTTTCTCCTCTTCTTTTTTGAAGTGGGGTGTGTCTTATGTCGTCCAGGCTGGCCTCAAAGTTCCTATGTACCCAAGGATGACCCTGAGCTCTTGCTCGNCCTGCATCTAGCTCCCGAGTACTTGGAGAGTGTTTCCTTCTTAGTTAAAAAGATTCTGAGGCCAGGTGGCACATGCCTGTAATAGCAATACTTGGGAGATGGAAGACAAGGGATGAGAATTCAGACCACTTTTGGCTACTTGGTGAGTTCAAGGCCAGCCTGGGCTATTTGTACAAAAAGAAAAAAAATAGAGGAAGGAGAAGATAGGAAAGAAGAAAAAAGGAGGAAGGAAGAGAGAGANAGAATGGGGGAAGATTTGGGGAACAGGTTTTCTAGCCTGACTACAAGCCAGGTATAATCTGAACCAAACCAAAGAATGGCGTTCCCTTNGTCTAATTCCAGGTTTTGATTAAGCAACACTCAAATGTACCACCCATTGCACAATAAGTGTCGCAAAACTGAACCAAATTAAACATGTCCCTGCTCTCAACTCTAAAGGACAGGCCATGGGACACCTTCCTGGATGCCTGTCTTAAGTGGTATGTATGGTGAAATCAGGTGCTGGTGTGCTGTGGCAATCCCAAGAAGGCAGAGATGTCTCCACCCCAATTCTAGTGCTGGAATGCAGAAAACTAGACACACACACAAAAGGGAACAAAAATAAAGTCACACCCAAAGGGCTCACTAGCTGTTTCCTCAGCAAGTAACTTGATCTCTCTTTTTCTCAAATCCTGAATGGGTTCATTTGTGCCTGTCTCCTAGTGTTGGGAAAAATAAAGAGAAATCCATCCACACAGACTTCTTAGTGGCCCCAAATAACCACCTCCTCTATTAGAATAGAAATTTAAAGGTGTGTGTGTGTGTGTGTGTGTGTGTGTGTGTGTGTGTGTGTGTGTGATGTACTGTACCTATTCATGTGGATGTGTGCACACATAAGAAAAGACCAGAGGTTAGCATTGTGTATCTTCCTCAATGGCATCCTACCTTAATTTTTGAGACTAGCTCTTTCACTGCGTCTGGGCCTGATCAATTATCATAGGGTAGCTGATCAATGAGCTTCAGAGATTTGCCTGTCTCCTCCCTGGCAGTGCTGGGGTTCCAGACACAACCAGCTTTTACATGGTTGATGGGGATCCCAAGTCATGTCTTCACACTTGCTCGACAGGCACCTTCCTAACNGAGCCATCTCTCCAGCCCTAGAAACCTAGTTTTACAGTTGTCCAACATGGCTATACAGAATGAAGACAGAATTTCCCAGCTTTCCTTGCAGTCAGGTGCGTTCAGGTGACCCCAATTTGGCCAATGGGATGTGAGCAACATGGAAAGGTTATGAATGGGAAAGTGGGATGGTTAATCTTCATCAAACCCATCGGTACAGTGGGTGTGTTTATGAGGGTGTTTCCAGAAAGGCAAGAGGGATGAGCAGGGAAAAACTTGCCCCCAAATGTGGATGCCATCCACCCTGGACTAGGGTCCTAGACTGAACAAAGAAGCAAAAGTGAGTAGAGCCCCAGCAGTCATCCCCCCTCAGGCTCTTGACTGAAGCCACAACGTGACCGGCTGCCTCCTGCTCCTGCTGCTGTGCTGTCCCTACCATGACAGTCTGTCCTCTCAAGCCATGACCCTAAATAAACCCTTCCTCCCTTAGTCGCTCTTGCCAGGTATTTGAACACAGCTTGGAGAAAAGAAACAACACAAGGAGTAAGAGCCATCTTGGGCTGTGAGTACAGACAATGTCCCTCGAATGATGAGACAAGGCAGGAGTGTGGATCTTGACCCAGATGACTCCAGGTATGTTTTGTAGTTATAACTGTAATTATTTTTTAAATGTGTCTATCTTGTTCAGTATTGGGATTGAACCTAGGGTTTCAAACATGTTAGATAAGAACACGCAGCTACATCCCCAGCCCTTTTCATACTTTTTATTTTGAGACATGGTCTCAGTAAGCTGCCCAGGCTGGACTTGAACTCATTCTNTAGCCCAGGCAAGCCTTGNACTTGTGACACTCCTGACTCAGCTTCCCAAGTAACTGGGATTACAGGCTCGTGCCAGTAGCCCCAGCTAAAACTACTTTTAAGTATAGTCTTTGTAATTAATTTTGATATGTGATCATTTAAAAACTCTCAAGCATATAAATAGTAGATTAGGTAAAACCTTATTTTGTTGTTCTAGAGGACAAAAACACAGATCATTGGGATATTGAATTTTTAAAGAGGCATGCCATCCTTCATGTGTACCTACAGCCTAAGCATGCAAGGACAGTATGAATTTCTCACATCCCTATCCATCATGTGGCAACTGTGACAGAAATTCAATTTTGGGTTTTTTTTTTTTTTTTTTTTTTTTTTTTTAAGAGTCTATCAGTTCAGAAGAACAGAAAGTAAAGAGAGCGCTTGGAAATTAAGCCTTGAACAGGTACAGTCTCTGAGGCTGTTGGAGCCAACCCCTGGTGCAGGCACTCTGTGAACTGTCCTCCTTCCTTGCCACAGGCTGACTTTTATAGCCAAGAAGACCTCATCAGGAAACAGGAAGCAACCACAGTGAGAGATGTCAAGTTGAAAGTAGGTGTATTATGCCCACATACATGGACACGTGTTTGTTTTGTTTTTTGAGACAGGGTTTCTCTGTGTAGCTCTGGCTGTCCTGGAACTCACTCTGTAGCCCAGGCTGGCCTCAAACTCAAAGATCTGCCTGCCTCTGCCTCCCGAGTGCTGGGATTGAAGACGTGCGCCACCACCGCCTGGCTGCTCTCTGAGTTTTTATTCAGCAGCTTTTTTCCCCCTCACATGTTCTCCTCATTTGATTTACATGGGAACAGTAGATTCTGTCAGAGATTTCCCTGATGTAGCTTCTCTGGTGATGCCTGTCCATCACCTCAGCAAGCACGGGATCCTGAACTTGGTCTTTGTGTGAAAGCAATCAGCGAGGCTACTACTCTGTTGGTCTCCCCGGTGGAGCTTGCCCAGACTCTGACAGGTTTTACTTCATGTTCTAAGACTGTGATCCACGCGACTGCTGGGAGCCCTTTAAATAGTCAAGCAATTGCCACAAGCAATGCAGTGTGGGGAAGATACCTTGAGTCTCTGTGAAAATGGAGCATGGTGAGACAAGCAGGGTAACTTACAGATCCAATGGCTTTTTTTAAAAGCAAATAAGAGGCTAAGAAGGACAAGTTAACTTCTTCATTATGTAACTTGAATCTAATTTAGCAACTAAATTCCTTTCAGGAAACTGGACCAGATCCCATGTCATAACAACCTCCCGTTACCAATGCCAAGATGGAATGTGGCAAGGTGGGAAGGAAATGTGCTCAAAACCCAGAGCTGTGACATCAGGCTGGTGACTGGCTGCATTCTGGGCTCTTGCCTGTGCAAAGCCNTCTGACTTGAGCAACCTAACCTTCCTGAGCCTTGGCTTTCCTACATGAAAATAGGATTCACATCAATGAGTATACTGTAAGGTTAAACAAGGACCTGTGAGAAAATGCCAGTGTTGACTGGCATTGTTACCACAGCATTGTGCTTTAAGCTGAAGGCTATTGAGATTCAAACGTCTGGATTTCGAGCTATTTTTGCAAGCAATGATCTCCTAAAAATAGGACTGTTTACTTGCATAGCTTTGGAGAACAGCTTTGACTTGGGCTTTGACCAAGCAGAGTCAGTAGTTGAGGACTAAACAGCCCAGTGAGTGCCTCTTGGTTCAGACCCCAACCTGGACCTCACTCCAGCAAAGTTTGAATATCCTTGGAAAACAAGCCCTTCAGATGTGACCAGCCAGGCCCTCACAGAGACTTGCCAGAAGGAGCCAGTCTTGGGCTCTTCCTGTTTCAACCTGGCTGACACCATAGCTATGAGTTGTATGAACTTCCTGATTTCATGGGCCCCTCTCCTCACCACCACCACCACTGCCCATACCTTGTCTGGGAAGCATGTTCCAAGATTCCAGCTTACAATATTTGGTGGGACCTACACTGTCCTGGGGACTGAGCCTGGACGGGGCTTTTGCCACAGCCAGCCTCTACGGTGAGCAATCTGGGTAGTTCTAGGCAGCAAGCACCATTCAAACTCCAACCAGGCTTCAGCTGAGGAATTTATCATCAGACATGCTCATCCTCTGAAATAATATCCTCCANGGTCTCTTACNTATCAGTACCCTGGGACTCCAGTTAGGAATGGAGTCATGAGCATGCCCAGTAGACAATCAGTGCCTGAATGTACACAGGACATGGAGCTACTTCTGAGATTTGAGTTTTCATGTTCATGATGCAGGTTTTCTTCATGACAACAATTTATTTTTGTCATGAAGCTNTGTTTTCATGAAGATAATATAAGAGTTACTAAATAATTTGTTTAATAACTCACATTATTTTACACATCAACAAATGGCGTGCCAGTGCGTGCACGCATGCTCNCATGCATGCATGTGCTAATAGTATTGAAGACTATTTTCCTTTTATCATTNTNCCTTGTCATATCTCCAGACTTATAAGATGTCCAGTATGTGTCTGAATCCACAGTCAGACACNGACTGAACAGCCACATGCTAATTAGGTCATCAGTACNTGAGGGTTTCTAATAATTAAAGATTTAAATTTTTATTATATATTTTAAATTTTCATTGTCAGCTTTTAAAATTTCCATGAAAATTAATAGGAAAAGAAATAGGAGTTAGGAATAAAAAAGATAATGAATAAAGATACTTTATAATGTACCAAGAATGAGTATCCATGTGTCATTTTTAACTCTGTATATACAAAACAATGAATAGAAACATAGATTCAAAAGTTTGGGAGGAACTTGCAATAAAACTGTTCACATTGTTTCTTTGTACCCAAGACTCTTCAGATGAACTCTTAGAACTATGTAAGAGTTCAGCAAGGTACCTAGATAAGAATGAATATCCCCAAATTAACAGTGATCTTATGTACAAGCAGAAACTAAGAAAGGGTATAACTTTTAAAAAGTGTCTGTCTTAGTTAGGGTTTTTATGCTGTGAAGAGACACCATGACCACAGCAACTCGTATAAGGGAAAATATTTAGTTGTGGTGGCTTACAGTTCAGAGGTTCAGTCCATCACCATCATGGTGGGACATGGCNGTGTGCAGGCAGACATGGTGCTGGAGAAGGAGGTGAGAGTTCTACATCTTTGATCCGCAGACAACAGGAAGTGAACTGAAACACTGGGTGGTATCTAGAGCATAGGAAGCCTCAAAGCACCACCACCCCCATAGTGACACATTTCCTCCAACAAGGCCACACCGCCTAATAGTGCCACTCCCTGTGAGCTTATGGGGGCCAATTACATTCAAACTACAACAGTGTTCATTAATTATAGCAATAAAAACTTTGGGGAATTCGCAGACAGAGATAAAAAGGACAGATGAAGTGGAATCAAACTCAAATGACACAGGACACAGCTAAGTGAATGAAAAGACACATCACATTCACCACATGGGATGAGAAGACACAATGATGGGAATACTTTCCAGGAAATCTACAACTGTATTGTAATTACAACTAACATCTACATATGTTACAAATATCCNCTGTGATATCTGACAAGTTAATTCTTAAGTTAATATCAAAGAACCAAGATGACAGANAGCCTGACAAAGAAATGCTCTTGACCACACTAGACGAGAAGGCTCATCCTAAAGCTACGACATCGGCCAACACAGCACAGGATGGGATGAAGGGCACATAACAAGTACATGCCTGTGGGAAAATGTGATTTAAAGCCNGCAGGGAAAGCATAAGACTGNTCAANGGCTNGTCCAAGGTCAGCCACTTCTCCATTTGAAAAGAAAAGAGAAAAAGGAATCCATGCTCTACCCCGTTCACAAAATGATTTACCAGATCAATCGTATGGCCTTAGGGTAAGGAAAGAATGATACTGCTAAATCTGACAACAGTGGGGATTTAAATGTAAACCAACATTGTAAAACATGAAGACAGGGCTGGGTGAAGTGTAGGGGCAGAGTGCAGAGAATGTGTGGGGCAGTGTGTGCAACTTACGGTGTTAGCACCCAGCCCTGACAGAGCAAGCAAGTGGGGGCAGGAAAACTAATAATTACAAGAAAATTTTTAAATGAGAAAAATATTTTTTCAGATGTTGGTATTAATCCATAAAAGTGTTATTATCCTGAATACATGAAGTCTCCCAAATTAATAAGAAAAAAAATCAAGAGAATGAACACAAGCTAGGAGCAATGAATTCTCAGAAAATAAAATCTAAAGAACAAAAGATGTATAGTAATCAGGAGATGCAAATTTTAACAATGATGTGGTTTTTTTGTTTGTTTGTTTGTTTGTTTTTAAGTTCACTTCATTTCTTTGACAGAGTCTCACTACATAGCCCAGGCTGGCCTGGAACTTACTGTGTAGATCAGACAGGCCTTCGGTTCATAACAATCCTCCTGTCTGAGCCTCCTGGCTACTGGGATTGCAGGCATGAGCCACTAATTTGAAATCTATCAGATAGGCAATGGTTAAAAAATATCTGGTTCTAACTGTTGAGAACAAAGGAAATGAAGATTCTCATGCACAGTTAGGGTCCACGAGTCTGTCTGTGGAGTGCAGTTGGAGACTATCTGGAAAGTAGACAGAGGCTACTGAGCCATCTTAGTGCTAGGTGTACCCCCCAGAAAAAACCCTACCCCACCCACAAACATCCAGATATAAGGGTAGTTCTGATAGAATTGCATACACAAGTAAAGAGATACTTCTAACGTCTAATAAGAGCGTAAATAGGTGAAGAAACTTTGATGTAGTCGTAGACTGGACTATCCCGAACAATCAGAATGAATGAATGTTACCTGAAAGCAATAATATAAATAANTCCTGAAGCACAATGTTTGATCCTGAAGGTGAATTTCAGAGTGGTGAGTGAGACAATGCTCGGCCCTTTTATTTAATAGAAAGTGTCACCGTACCCCTGGCTGAGCTCTTTCCTGGAAAACTGAAACTGTCTCCCAGCACATCTCATTCTGGACCCTTCCTACTCCCTCCTTCATGTGACAGCTACCTCACACCCCACTGCTACCTTTCACTGGCTTTCCTCTGCATTCATAAAAAGANCTAAACATCTAGTACTGTCTGATTGGCTCATTCTAATATCCCCCTGCCCTCACATGACATCCTTCTGACTTCCCCTCCCACCCATAAACCCCTCCCACCCCACCCCTACCACCTTGTCCACAACACTCCATCCACTTGGCCCTCCTCCTTGAATACACCAGGCTCATTTCTGTTAGGGCATCAACATGGACTGTTCTTTTAATCACTAAGACTTATGTATCCTGTTGTATTAGTTACTTTTGAAACCTCAAAGCCTACCCTAGNGACACCCCTCCACCAACAGGGCCACACCTCTTAATCCTTCTCAAACAGTTCCACCGACTGGGGACCAAGTGTTCTAACACATGAGCCTTTGAGGGCCATTCTCATTCAAAACACCACATTCTACTCCCTGGTCCTCATAGACTTGTGACTATATCATAATGCAAAAATGTATTTAATTCAACTTCAGAAGTCCCCATAGTCCTTTAGTCTCAATGTTGTTTAAAAGTATAGAGTCTCTTTTAAGACTCAAAGCAACCTCATAATGTCCTGTAAAATCAAAAATCAAATCACATACTTCCAACATACAATGGCACAGAATATACATTACCTTTCCAAAAGANAGGAATGGGGGCATAGTGAGGAACTACTAGTCCAAAGCAAGACTGAAACCCAGCAGGGCAAACTTCAAATCCTGGAACTCTATGTGTTAAAGAACTGAGTTCTGCCCTTTTAGCTTTGCTGCCTGCAAGATCTATCTCCTCCTGTCTAGTGCTCCATCCCGTGTGTAGCTCCCCTTGGCGGATATCCTGTGGCTCTGGCATCGCCAACATTCTGGGACCTCCAATGCAATCCAGGCTTCACTCCACAGCTTCATGTAATACNCTCTCAGGGCATTGTGCAGAGACTCCCCTGTCACATGCCTGGCTTCAGCAGCTGTTTGAAACCACGAAGGAAGATTCCACCAGCCCCTTACTCATGTATCCTTCGTGACTCTAAAGCCAGCGCCGCTTGGACAACCCTGTCAAGCCTGGCTGCCAGTTTGAAAAGAACCCTGGTCCCCTTGAATCACATTGGCAACAGCTTTGGTCATTTCTCTCAGGGGTGGGGAATTCCTCAGGCCTTTCCCNTTCACAGGCTGGAAGCTTCTCCCGAAGTCACCCTTCCCTTCATTCCACTGCCGAGCCTATCCATGTCTCCTTACCTCTTTCAGCACAAGACTAGGCTGCAACATTAAGTTTCCTGGTGCCCTTTTTCTCTTCAAACTGTACATTTTGTGTTTCTCTCTGTCACGCTTGCTCTTTTTCNTTGTAGACCTGCCTCAGAGTCATTACTATTAACCATGAGACGTGATCAGTGTTAGGCTGCCTTGAAATCTCCTCTGCCAAAGAATAGTTNGTCTGGTGCTTTTTATTTTAGCNTCAGGCAAATTCTTAGGACAAGGGCAGAAGGCAGCCACATTCTTTGCCAAAATNTCACAGGAGAGGTCTNTAGCCCTGTTGCTAATATTGNTCCCCNCTGAAAGCTCTTAAGCCAAGCCTCCACAGTCTGCATAGCTTTGGCACCACTATCTTCCAAGCTTCTACTAGGATGGCCCATTAAGCTCCACTTACAGTGTTCAACCACTTTTCTAGTCTGAGGTCCCAAAGTCTTCCACATTCCTGCAAAAAGACATGATCTGGTTGGGCCAGTCAGAACCAATGCCCCCTCCTGGTACCAACTTCTGCATGAGTTACTTTTTTATTCCTGTGATAAAACACTGTGACCATGGCAANTTATGGAAGGGTTTACTTTTTGGCTTATGGTTCCAGAGGGGTTAGAGTCCATCGCCATCACAGCAGGGAAAGGTGGCAGCAAGCAAGCANGGTGGCTGGAGCCNGAAGCTGNGAGCTGAGAGCTCNTNTTGAACCTCACATGGGAAGCAGAGAGGATGAACTTGGAATGGCATGAGACATTTGAAACCTAGAAGCCCACTCCCAGTGAGATGCTTCCTTCAGCAAGGCCACACCTCCTAATCCTCCCCAAACAGTGCCACAAACTGGGGACCAAGTGTCCAAATGCCAGATCCTTTGGGAGGACATCACATTCAAACCACCACACCTGTCAACCCTTTGATGTCCCCATCTCCTCTGCCACCTGAATGATACAGTGCCACANTTTAACATTTTTCCATACTTCGGAATCCTACAATTAGTGGCTTGGTGGGACACGCCTTTAATCCCAATATTCAGGAGCCAGAGGCATGCAGATCTCTGTGAGTTCAAGGCCAGAATGGTCTACCTAAAAGGCTCCAGACCAAACAGAGTTACGAGGGAGACCCTGTCTCAAAAAAAAAGAGACAAATGATAAACAGAATCCTACAATTATCTCATTTATTCATACATTTATATATATTTAGGACAAAAGTTTAGCCCATTCACTACTATATTCCCAACATGAAAAGCAGAGTCTATCACATTGTAAATGCACAAATAAATAGAAGTTGGTTTACTTAGATACATTTTGAAGTTACAACACTATACTATCTAGTGTTCAGACANAGCAATGTAGGCAAAGATGAAAACCTAGACAGGAAGGATGTGTAATAACTTTGGGGGAGANTTTGTCTCTAGNAAGAGTCAATCAAGAGGAACAGAGAGTGGACCAGGNAGGGTGGCACANACTTTTAATCCCAGCACTTGGAAACAAAGGCAGGAGGATTTCTGTGAGTCAAAGGCCATCTTGGTTTACGAAGTGAGTTACAAGCCAGATAGGGCTANGTAAAAGAAAAAAGAGGACCAGAGAATAAGACAAAGAGGCCTTCAAATGCATTTGTGAGAGACTTTATAAGCATTATTACAGTCTTCTTNGTATTCTCCAGAAAAGAAATTTGAAGTCAGACATTGTGGTGCGCACCTGTAGTCCCGGCTCTCAGGAAACTGAGACAGAAGGAGGAACATGAGATTCTGTCTTAAAAATAAATGAACTGATTAAGTAATTAATAAGAAAGAGACTTAAGGGGCTGGAGAGATGGCTCAGTGGCTGAGAGCATCTGTTGCTCTTGGAGAGACCCTAGGTCAGTTCCCAACCTCTACAACTCCCTGTAACTCCAGTCCNATGGGATTTGGCAAACTCTTCTGGCCTCTGCAGGCTCTTGTAAGCATGTGGTGCACATAAATTCATGCAGGCACACAACATACACAAAAATAAAAATAAATTACTATTTTTAAAAAGAGAGGCTTGAAATGAGAAATTTAAGAAACATGAAATAAATCACTGATTGCTAACATTCAGGGATGGGAGAGGGTGACCCAAGCAGATCTTTATGGTGACAGCTGCCTGTGCTGACTTCAGCTGTCATTGTGATCTGTGGTGGGTAAAGCATTGCAAAACATTACATACATTTTTATACCAGTGTCAAGATTCCAATTTCCAGCCGGGCAGTGGTGGCACACACCTTTAATCCCAGCACTCGGGAGGCAGAGGCAGGCGGATCTCTGTGAGTTCAAGGCCAGCCTGGGCTACCAAGTGAGTTCCAGAAAAGGCACCAAAGCTACAGAGAAACTCTTTCTCGAAAAAAAACAAAACAAAACAAAAAAGATTCCAATTTCCTTGTGCCCCTAACATAAGCTGTGGCCATGAGGGAACTGGGCAAAGAGAACACAGGCCAGGGCCTCTCTGCACTATCTTTATACCTTCCTGAGAGATCTATAACTATTTAAAGTTGAGAAAGAAATACAAAAAGATAAATCTATAGTCTACCTAAAATAACATCTCTAGCCCACAGATATTGTTTTTTCTTTAGGAACGTTATCCTCCAATTGCAACGTGGCAGGTGCCCTTTTGAACTCTCAACTGCCATAATTACCCACTGGAGACCTGCACAAGACTGAGCCCCTTAACTCATGGAGTGGGGAGGAGAATGTTCCTCCTTGGGGTTTACAGCTAATGGTTGTGAGTGGGACATGAGAGGTGCTCTCCTCAGTAAGGCAGCCGTCTGTAAGCTGCCTATGCATCTCTAAGCAAACCTCATTAAACCCACTGGCTCACCAAGCAAGACTTGGGTAGACTCGCTTTTTCCGTCTGTTGTTGGTACCCTGTCTCTACTGAAGAGATACTTGTTGGTCTCTCCAGGAAAAGTTCATAAAATAGTGATGTAGGGCAGGGCAGAGCAGAGAAGCCTGTGAAGTCTGTAGTTGCGTTGAACGAGTCAGGTCAATGACTGAGTGGGTCAGTGTCCTTTGATAGACTTCTCTAAGGACTCCCTAAAAGAGACATTCTAGTTAGCTACTCCGGATGCACAGCCTTGCTTAAGGGTCTAGATTAAATCTGATATTAAAATCAGATAACCTGGTTCCAAATCCCAGCTCTGAAACAGTAAAGAGATGGTTTTCTACGTTACCGTCCTTTGGGCCCCAGTTTCCTTAGCTGCAAAATGGTCCTGATGCAATTCCGTGCCAGAAATGGTGATGTGGGGATTAAATACAATAGTATATGGAAAGCACTCACCATAAAAGTTGGCAGATAGGATGAGGTCCCCCAACCCCCCCCAAAAAAAACCCAAGCTGGAGAAATGGCTCTGTGGTTAAGAGCACTGGCTGCTATCCCACAGGACCTGGGTTCAATTCCCAGCACCCACATAGCAACTCACAAGCATCTGTAACCCCAGTTCCTGGGGATCCAATGTTCAATTCTGTTCTCCACAGGCGCCAGACACAAGGCACAGATGTGGTACACAGACATACATGCAGACAAAACATCCACTCGCATAAAATCTTAAATTGAAGAAACAGCCTCAAACCAGGGAAACATTCAAATATGTCTATCATTTGTCCCAAGCCCCCACTATGCTTGTTCCTGGCCAACTATGTAACTAAGGTTTTGTGCTGGGTTTAAGAAGCACTAAATCAGCCGGGCGATGGTGGCGCACGCCTTTAATCCCAGCACTCAGAAGGCAGAGGCAGGCAGATCTCTCTGAGTTCGAGGACAGCCTGGTCTATAGAGTGAGTTCCAGGATAGCCAGGGCTACACAGAGAAACCCTGTCTCTATAAACAAAAACAAAACAACAACAATAAAAAGTGTACCTGCTGCCCTGTCAGAGGACCCAAGTTTGGTTCCTAACACCCAGTTCAGGAGCTCACAGCCACCTCTAGGAGACACACACACACACACACACACACACACACACACAGACCTTCCTGGCCCCTACACACATGCACACTTGCATACACACTCTCTCTCACACACAGAAAACCCCAAGACTGAAGAAATAAAGGTACTGGATAGGAGGAAAAGGAAGAAAAGGAGGGGGGAGAAAAAGAAGAAAGGGTGTTGGGGGAGAGGAGNAGGGAGGAAGTGGACTCTGTTAGATTAAGTCCAAAATTGCTGAGAGAAAGACTATAGGCTGTGGTTTGGGTTGGTTTTGAAGTTTACTTTTCTT
>LZPO01096522.1:1571668-1582802 GCA_001675575.1 Neotoma lepida
TGAGGTAGAGAGCACACACACTAACAATGATCTGTGTGGAAGCAAGAGGCCTACCTCAAGTCTCATTCCTTAGGAGCTGTCCATCTTGTTTTTTGAGTCAGGGACCTGGGCCTTGTTGATAGGCTAGGCTGGCTGATAGAGAACCCTGGAACCTGCATGTCTTCGTCTTCCCAGCCCTAAGATCTTTAATATGCTAAACAGTCAATATTGAGGCCNTGTTTGTTAATTACAGTTGAGGAGACTCGTGCACTTAGGAGATACAGCAGAAGGACCAACCTAAGTTTGAGACCAGCTAGGGCTGCATGGTGAGACAGCTCAAAATGACTAAGGAGGGGAGAGAGGGATGGAAGGAGAGAGAAAGTGGACAGAGTATCAGAGCTGCTGGAAGAGCAACAATTGAGCCTGGTGCTGTTGGCCTTTGGATGTGGTGTTGTAAGTGTATAACCTGTGTAGTTACTTTATAAAAGCTGTTGAGCAGAAGTGCAAACAGTTTGTGAAAGTTGGGACAGNCTATCCGATTGTTCCTGCCGCCCCTACCACTGCTTTTCTACCGTTTACAGCCACTTTTCTGGCTTCCTAAATCCTTAGACTTGCATTGAAGTTCTTGAGTGTCACCTATTCCTGGTTAGTCATTTTCTTTTCCCATGGTGATGCTCATCTTTTTAGTACAGGACTGAGACACAGATATGGGTACTTGGGATTGGGCCCATGTTGGTTGATGGAGACAGCATAAAGTAGCTAATTGTGTAAGGGGTGGTCTACAGAGGGTGATGCATTCAGTGGTACTTAGGGTTTCTTTTAACTGTCATTAGACTTTCCAGATAGTAGAAGTGTTGGCATTTGGGCAGCTAAACTATGGCTCATGGCTTAGCCTTATCCTCCTAATATTCCTAATGCTGATTGCAGGGCGTGTGAAGTGTGATTATGTATAGTAGAAGCACAAAACCCAGCCCAGCGTCAGATTCTTTTGGCTTGACTTTTCCCTCTGCCAAATAGTAGCTTGAGTCACTTCATTTGACCTTTCTGGAGACGCCTGTGCGCGTACACACACACACACACACCCCGACACACACACACACACACAGTTAGCTTTAGGGTTGTTAAAGTGCAAAGAACAGAGCCTAACATAATGCTGAGCGTTATGTAATATTGGTTCTTACTATTAACTGATTTTTTTTTTTAACAAAGGTTTTCCTTTACTATAAAGAAATTTACTCTATCCTACTGAGTGGAAAATTTGAATCAATTACACAGAATGCATAACCCTAAGTTTAATTCTGAAATGAACCAACAGTTTTGAAAGCCAGTGATACCCATTTACTAATAGTGGTTAGGAAAATGGGATATTTCGTGTAAAAAACCAGCATGTAAAATCCATTTTCTATGTGTTAGACTATAAAAAAGTTGACTTTGGAACCAGCAAAATGGAACCAGTACACACACAAGTTTTTTGCAGCTGATAAATTGAACTTTTATTCTTCAATTGAAGATATTTACATTTTTGCACATCATAGCTGTAGAGGCTGCCATTCATGCAGACTGCATTGTGAATGGTGCTGTCCTGAAATTGTGCAGCCTTGCCAAGGGAGCTTATCTGGAGGGAGACAACCACTTAAAACATGGATGCTTGTAACACGAATTTTAAGTAGGGCTTATAATAGTAAACCTGCAGCCAGATATCGGGGTAAATGCTGAAAGGTCAGAGAGACAAAGGAACAAGCCACAGCCACGTCTCACCTCTCCATCTCCACGAATCCTCTGACTGAGCGTCCCTGAGTCCTCAGATGAAAGCTCTCCAGCCAAAAAGCCTTCAGTTCCTGTCTCCTAATGCCTTAGTTTCTCCAGTCCAGCCATCACTTCCTTCTCAGTGCTGGGATTAAAGGCCTGTGTGCTTCCCAAGCAAAGACATGAGATCTCAAGTGCTAGGATTAATGAATGGCGTGTGAATCCCAAGTACNGGGATTAAAGGTGTGTGCCACCAATGCCTGGCTGTTTCTCTCCTAGATTGAGCCAATCTCATGTAGTCCAGGGTGGCTTTGAACTTTTGATCCAGATGGATCCTGCCTCCTGAGTGCTAGGATTAAAGGTGTGTGCCACCACTGCCTGGCCTCTGTGTTTAATCTAGTGACTTGTTCCGTTCTCTGATCTTCAGGTAACTTTTATTAGGGTACAACAAAATATTACACAAATGCTTCCTACATTATCTCTTTTATTATTTTCTCTTTTTTCCCCTTTTTTTTTTGGAGACAGGATTTCTCTGTAGTGCTGGGATCAAAGTTATGTGCCACCACACTCAGCCGTATTACCTCATCTTTAGTGTGACACAGTCTTTGCTTTGGTTTTATTATATTATTAGGGAGGGTGGAGATTAGAGGAACATTTGTGGGAGTTTTCTCCTTTGATGATTATGAGTCCTGGAAGTCAGACTCGAGTAGGCCATCTGGCTTGGTGACAAATGAATTTACCTTTGAGCCATCTCATTGGCCACAGGCTCTTCATTCTTTTTGGAACTAAATTATGCCGTCGGCATAATTGGATTGAGTGCAGATCTAGACCAATCTTTGCATGCCTCACCAAAAAGATGGAGTTGCCCTCCTTCCACTTGTTCTGTATGTTACTAGAAGCATAGGTCGCCTCTGCTAGGGACATCTGTAGGCACAACATTGGGATCCGAATTTAACTGAAGGAAGAGCTTATGTATTCCGTTAGGCTTTACACTAGCTGAAACTCCCGAGTACAGGGACGTCTAGTATCACATTGCCCCTGCTCTAGTGGGACCCCTAGCTTCCAGGCCTGGAGAAGTTGTTTGTGATGCGATTTGCAAAGAATATTGGTTTATCAGTTATGCAGGCAGCCTCGAGGAATGAAGCAGGCAGTGTCACAGTCAGTAACAAGTGTAAGCTTAAACAGTCTTAGGGATTTTGTCTGTATAAGAGTAACATTCTAGAATGTAACTGGAGTTTGGTAGCTAGGAATATGAATAATTTCATTTAAATTCATATTTTATGAGAGCAAGTTAACAGAACAAAAAACTTGTGAGTTGGGTGTGGTGACACATGCCTGTAAATCTAGTACTTCACTCAACTGAAGCAGGGTCAAGATTTAGAGGCCAGCCTGGGCTAAACAGCTAGACCNCACNTCAAAAATGAACAGCAACTATAGACAGCAAAACTAGATTTCACTGGTAACAAATTCCTTCCTTGTTTGGATATGTACTGGGTGTACAATCTCTATATAGTGTATTCTTCCCTTGGCCTCAGATACTACAAAAGGGGAGTGTCCAGTAAGATTTAATTCATTCTAATGATAGAATGCTTAGTAAATTTAGTGCCAGAGTGTCTTTGTTCAGTGTAGACCCCAATTTTAGAAGGTGATTGACTAGTGTATAGTTTTGTAGCAAACATGTNCAACTAAAATTGGAATTAAATTAAGGCGTCCTGGCTATGATCTGTCTCGCCCAATACTCNAGACTACCTAGCTGATTTCAGCTCTGTAGTATGAAATCAGTACTATCTTAAAAGGGCTTTACACTAAGTAGAATGTCTTTGATAAGAGATTATAACTGACCTAATCTGGTTCCACAGGGATGCTCATTCTCCTCACTCCCACTCCATTAACCTCCTGCCCTACTTAGGTTTCTGATGATGATGAACACCATGACCAAAAACAACTTGAGGAGGAAAGGGGGAGCCAAGGCAGGCACTGAAGCAGAGGCCATGGAGAGAANCACTGCTTACTGGGTTGCTTCCGTGGCTTGCTCGGCTTGCTTTCTCACGTAACCCAGGACCACCCACCTGGGATGGTATTTAACCCAACCGCTCAAGGTGAGCTAGGCCTTCCTCTCCAATTATTAGTCAAGAAAATTCCCCCACAGATTTCCTTCAGGCAGTCTGATGGAGGCATTTTCTCAGTTTAGGTTCCTCTTCTCAGATAACTCATTTGTGTCAAGTTGACAAAAAACTAGCCAGCATGTCCCCTTTTCACTTCTCTAATTTTAGACTATATCGTTACCAAGCAACCAAGGCAGCTTTAGGTAATTTAAGTAGGAATCTATTGCATTATTAGGTATNTCGGTCTTCAGGAGAGTCAAAGAGCTAGTAACAGGATTTAGGATTGGACCATGGTAATTTCATTGAGTTGCTGTATACAGTATGCNCTGCTGTGTGTGCACTCCTGATGCTAGTGTTCAGTACAGGATGCTGCTATTAGAACTCTTCCACTGTTTGTTGCCTTGGTAATAATTACTGTTACTCTTTCTAGTATGGATTCTTTTGATTTCTTACCTTCTGGCACACAGAGGTTTTTGCTGTTGCTGTTTGTTTTTGTTTTTAAAAGACAGCATCTTACATAGCCTAGGTTGGCTTAAATTCGCTGTATAGCACAGAATAACTTTGAACTCCTGATCCTTTTGCTTCTGACACCCAAGTGTTAGATATTACAGGAGGGAGCCATTGTGTGTGAAATTAATNTTTCAACTTCTATTGAGGGGGCGATGGAATCCATAAAAGTGTGTGCGTAGGTGTGTTTATGTGTGTCTAGGCATGTGTGCTGATTGACAAACAAAGATGTTTATCATTTTGCCATTACTGTTGCCATACGGTCTTACTGTGGCCCTTACTTTGTTTTTTCTATTCTCCAAGAGTAATCTCACATTTCCATATTCTTCTTAGTGCTTCAGCTCCAACTTANTACTAAGGAAGAGTAAGGAAAGAAAATATGAGTCAGCTAGGCATAGTGGTGGCACATCTTTAATCTCAGCACCCNGGAGGCAGAGGCAGGCCGATCTCTGTTCTCAAGCCCAGCCTGGTCTACAGAGCGAGTTCTAGGACATCCAAGGCTACACAGAAAAACCCTGTCTGGGGGGGTATGAGTGAACAAAGGAAATTATGAATGACTGGGGGAATTTTTTTTTTACTGAAGTTCACATTTGTTGCTAATGTGTCACATGGGATTTAAAGAAATAAAATTTAATGAACAGCTCCCCTAGTTGTCATTGGTGATGAAGGCAGACCTTTTCTCTTGCCCTACCTATTAAGTTACTACTATTCCAGGATATTAAATGTTCAAGTTAAAAAATGAAGCCAGCTTGTTGAATTTCCTATTAGTGCTTTAGAAACTTGGCAGACAGCAGCAGTCCCAGTGAAGTGTTACTAAGTTAGGTCCTTTTCTTGTAGAGAGGAGTAAAGACTCCGACTTGAAATAACAAGCCCTGGGACTCAGCAGATTAAGACACTGCCAGTGTGGGTGCCCTGATAGAGCACAGAGAACAGCTTATGAGTGTTCTGTTTGTGCACCACGGTTACAGATGGTTGTGAGTGTTCTGTTTGTGCACCACGGTTACAGATGGTTGTGAGCTGCCATAGGGGAGGTTGGAGGAATTGAACCTGGGTCCTCTAGAAGAGCAGCCAGTGCTCTTAGCTGCTGAACCATCTCTCCAGGCCCAAGGGTTATATATGTAGTCTTATACATCTTCTGCTGCCACTTTCTCAACAAAGACACCTGCATGGGTTAAGCTTTACATCTTTTACATCTCACTGATTGAAACATGTTGCAGGTGGGTGACCTTGTCATGTCTGCAGGGTAGGTAAGCTTGGCTCTTAACATTCTCCTCTAAGTTTTGAGGTTTGGTGAGAATGGCTGGACTACTGGGTGTTAGCAGCCCTGTTCATCTGTCCCTGGGCCTAAGCTTCTAAACACTCTATTGTGTTTCGTTTCTTAAACCTCCACGCAGGCTTCCGAGAGACACAGAGTTCATTCCAGACAAAGCTGGTATTCAGATCACTAGAATCTTAATTTTATTTTTTGAGATTATGATAAAAATAAGTCAAATTGGATGTGATAGTGCATACCTTTAATCCCAGCACTGAGGAGGTAGAGGGGGGTGGATCTCTGAGTTTGAGGCCAGCCTGGTCTTTACACAGTGAGTTCTAGAACATTTCAGGGCTACATGGTGAGACCTTGTCTTTAAAAAAAAAGAAAAAGCAATGAAGTGTTTTTGTTACCTCGAAGCGTTACTCATTCACCAAATTAGGAACTAGAGAAAATAGGATGCCTCGAATATAATTTAGGGCCAGATATTCAAAGAACAATTTTACTGTGAAGAATTTTTCAAGTGTTTTATGAACGAGNGGGGGATGTATGTTTAACTGAGTTGCTAATATTTGGAAGTCTTTCAGAAAACATAAAAAGCTGGAAGTTTTAAAGTATTTATTTGCCATAAAGCTTAAAATACCTTTATAAATCAGCAAGAATAGCCCTATGGTTATTACAACTGTTAAGATTGTGATACTCAGATTCTAAAATGAATTTTTCAAAGACTGGCATTTGTATATATTCTCGACAAAAATCTAACTCTGGGAGTAGTGACATATTCTTAGAATTTCATAACTTGGGAGATGAAGGCAGGAGAATCAGTTTACCGTCATCCTCTGAAGCATTTATTTATATTGTTCTATTATTAAATAAAACTCGAGTCAAATTTGAGGTATAATCTGATTGGTCAGAGAGGAGGCGGAGAAGCGACCAGTGAGGTCTCTCTGATCCAAAAGGCCCTCAAATCTTTGTATGCCCCACTCTACTACTTCTGTGTCTCTGTGTCCTGGGTCCGCTAAAATCTATGGCTATGGTCAGCTAGTTGCTGACTCTGCCCTCTGATTCAAAGTNAACTTTATTGGCAGTTTCAGAGTGGGAGTGTCAGTGCAAACAAATATCCTGCAACAATCCTCAGTTATATGGGGAGTTCTAAGTTTGTCTGGGCTACAGGAACCCTGTCTCAACAAAACAAAATGAACAAAAAAGCCACCTCCCCCAAACAACAAACATCCCCAAACCACCTATTTGCGCACCCACGGGTGCAATATCACTGATGTAGCTGCATATTAGAATCACCAGGGGACAGTATATAACACCCCCCACCCCAAATTCTGGAGATCTGGTATGGGAGACCTATTGAGGTTTACACATTAGAATCTTAAACGAGTTTAATGTACATCTACAGCTGAAAAGCAACACTAAAAGGGTTGGGAATATTTCTAAACCAGAGAAGTGGAAAATAAAGGAGATTTTTGTCTCCTGAACTCAGGAGGGTGGCTCTGTCATCAACACACTTCTGTCCTACTCAGAGCAGCAGCAGCATTGTCCATGAGCGGGGAGAGTAGACTTTCTCTTAAGCCCTGGTCTTCATAGAAAAGCCCTATGGATAGTGACAGGCCAGGGCCACCCCATTTTCTAAAGATCTGTTAATTTTTCCTCATATAGAACTGAGGTTTGTTCTTTTATGAGGGACATAATCCTCAGTTATTTTGTCCACCTCAATATTCTGAGACAGGGTGTTTCATAGAGCCTGGGGCTTGATGTTCCAGCTAGGCTGACTAGCTGGTTGGCTGAATAGCTGGTTGGCTGACTAGCTTGGTTGGCTGACTAGCTGATTGGCTGACTAGCTGGTTGGCTGTACTAGCTGGCCAGCAATCCCTGATACCCCAGCATACACCTGAACAGTCTTTCCACACCTAGCTTTTTATGTGGGTGCAGAGGAGACAATTTCAGGTCTTCACACTTGTGCAGCAAACACCTCACCCTTAGCCTCCAGACTGAGCAGAAATCATTTTACCTCCCTCCTTAGAGAAGGGAGGAAAGGGAAGATGGAGAGAGAAATGTGTTTTGCTTTCCACAGTTTGACAGCTGGGCATGATAGTTNACACCTGTAATCTCAAATACTGAAAGGGAAGAGGATGCTTTGAATCTAAGGTCAGTGTGGGTACAATGTTGAGTTCAGGAGAAAGAGAGACAGCCAGTAAGCACTCAAGGAAGTGTTGACAGAGGCAGGTGGATCCCCGAATTCCAGGCTAGGCTGGTTTACATAGTGAGTTGTAAGTCCTCCAGAGTTAGAGTGAGACCCTGTCTCAAAAAACCAGAAAGTTGATGCTTCAACATTACATACAAAACAAGCACTAGTAAACAGTCAGTAGTAAATTTATAAAGTCATAACTTCATGGAATATCAAAGATGGGCAAAATGGTTTGCTGTTTTGGAATTGTAATAGATAATTCCAGGTCAGTATGATAATATAGCAGATTTTCAAAGATTGTTTTCTCTTTGTTTCATTTGCATGAAGGAAACTGCCGTGCCTTTTCAGTTCTTAGTAAAAAGGAGGAAAAGTAGCATTATTACTTGAATTTACTTCTTTGGTGAACTAGTGATTATAAAGGTCAGAAAATAGTCCCTTCTTAACTCCTGTGTTCTTCACTGTCCCAGCAGACCCGTTGGGCCTTTACAGTTCACGCTTGAGATTAAAAAGCCAGTGGAGTAGAGCCCAAAGCCTGGACTAAGCCTTGGCTCTGCTGTGTCCCGGTTTGGTTCTGGTTACTCTTTGTTCCTCATTTATTAAATGAGTGTGAGGATTGAGTGAATTAATTTATGTGGAACACTTAGATCAACATTTGGCATGGATCATCGATCCATTCTTATCTGGGAATAGTGCATGATCCCTATCCTTATGGAGCCTACAGGTGTGTGTGTGTGTGGTTGTAAACTGTAATAGTTGATGTGTTTAGGAATGTTCAGTTGGGGCAGAATTGGGAGATGGTAGACAAGGAGATTAAGAAATTAAGCCTAATTTACAAGGACATTTTGTTAGTTTTTTTTCTTTTCAAGGCTTTGATGAACTGATTGGATTAAATGCTGCTTCCTCTGCTTCCCTCTTCCTCCCTCCTCGACCACTCNGGCCTCACTTTTGTAAGTCCTCATGCCTGAGTTTCCCCAAGTGCTGCGATTGCAGGCGTAAAGTCACCACATGTGCCTTCAAACGTGTCTCGAGGTAGATGTTACCAGTTGATACATGCATTTATTTGGACTGACTGCCATTTGCTACCTGGGGTTCTTGTCATCAGATAAGAGTTTGGCAAGTGAACCAAAACCATTGCCAGTTTGAGTGATGGTAGAGAACAGGAAAGTGGAAACACAGGAGAGCTTTTCCTTCTGTTGTAGACCTGAGAAACAACCTGATGATACAGACTTAGTCTTTGGAAACTTCTTTTTCCCCAGTCTCCATTTCTTTTTCCTTGAACCTCATAGAAGTATTGATTTAGTTTAATGNGGAGGGATAAAATTAGGGTGTAGATTTCCAACCTATAAATAGCATCTGGCTGTTGGAGACCACTAGGTTTGTTAGTGGCTGTACTCAGCAGGACTGCATAAGAGGTTGATTAGATCACGGGCCTGGGTACCAGGTGTTTGTAAGNGTCTACACTTGACTGTAACTAGCAAGGGGGAGGTCTTTTGCTCCACCCCTTGGCATTGTTATAAATAGACCTTTGGAATAAAGTTCTGGGCCGGTGGATAAAGATCCAGGCCCGCTCAAATCTGTCCTGTGTTTTCTCTGTTTCTCTCCCCTCTATTTCTAAGTCTCTTATCCCTCATTCCTCAAGAGTTCCTGGGGTAAATAATAGTAGGGGCTGGTTCGCCACATCTGGTCCCACCTAGTGCTTAGTAGTCTTAAGTGGAGCAGAGCACTTTCCTTACCTGCTACTTCCTGTTAGGGTGAACCCAGGGCCTTTTGTTGTTGTTATACTAGATCCTTTGTATTTCTGTGAAAGTTTGCTTGGAGACAAGGTCTCTGGCCCAGGCTCACTTTGTAGCTGAGGATGACCTTGAATTCCTGTTACCCTAGCAGCCTCTACCCTGTGGTATATGGGATGCCTGGGATTGAACTCAGGGCTTACAGCATGCTATGCTA
This sequence comes from Neotoma lepida, assembly GCA_001675575.1. NCBI lineage: Eukaryota > Metazoa > Chordata > Mammalia > Rodentia > Cricetidae > Neotoma > Neotoma lepida. The sequence goes on from LZPO01096522.1 coordinate 1,581,402, forward strand.
TCACTCTGCCAACTGAGCCACATCATCAGCCTCCAAATAGAGCTTTTTGAGAAAAGCTTTATACAAGATTAAAAATCTCAGATCTAGTCCTTGGTACCAAGTCTTGGAAAAAATTCCCAGGGGGTGGAAGAGAAGGGGGAGTGTGTTGAGAACCATTATCTTCTTTTGACTTTAGGATAAACATATTCAGGAGATCCCTATGGGGCCAGTGGCTTGTCTGGGGGTTACAGGAGGCACAGAAGGCATCAGAATACAGGGGTAGCCTAGTTTTCCAGATTGCTTGCATTAGCTTTCTTAACTAACCTCTTAAAGTTGCATTTGAAATGCAGACCACAGTGGGCCCCTTTTGAGGACATACTTCATTAGAGCTAACTTTAGCTTAGGGAAGTGACCATATGTTACAGTTTGAAGAGAAGAAAAGCAGAAGGGCAAGCTGCTGGGGTGAAGTAATGGACTTTTAAAGGGTATTTTGTGTTTTTGTTTCATCTGTTGATGTCTGTCCACTAGAGGGTGGTGTTCACTGGAAGAACTAAAATTCTTTCTTGGTGATTAACCACTATTTTCTGTAGTTGCTTTTATACACAGTGTTTTGACTGCAGCAAACAGTAGTTCTGACACGTACCTGTTAGAGTGACTCCAAGTCTTCCTATATTACTTAACAGATTATTATTGAAGGGAAAACAGTGATAGTTTAAAGTTTCTCTACAAAAATTTACCCACTTATATTAATTTATTNTTAATGACATGTCAGTAGTAAGAGTCTCTTGGTTTTTACTCTAGGTGATAGCACCTTATGGCTAAGGAACAGTTGAAAAGTGGCTGGTTTGAATTGCTAAATGTGCTTAGTGTAAACCTGGATTTGTGAAGGCTCGGTATGAAAAAAGAGCTAAACTAGTCTGTTAGTCATTGTATCCTAATAGCATGTTGATAGTATTTTGAATATACTTGGGTGAAGATATTAGAAGTTCATCTTTCACATAAATTACTGTTCTAAGAACACTGAAAAAGAAAAAAAAAGAACACTGAGTTTGTGTGTGTGTGTGTGTGTGTGTGTGTGTGTGTGTGTGTGTGTGTTGACTTAGCTGGTAGAGGCACTTGCCTGATGACCTTAGTTCTGTCCTTGGGACCCACATGGTGAGAGGAAAGAATCAAATTCCACAGATTGTCTCTCTGACTTTCAAAGTAAACACACAAACATGTTTTTAAAATTAAAATTGTGAATGTGGGAGGCCGAAGCAGGTTGGTTTCTGTGAATTAGAGGCCAACTTGGTCTACATAAGAAAGACCCTGTCTCAAAATGAAACCAAATAAAAATACTATTTTTTAAAATAGGTTTGTGTGTGTTGGGTTGCCCATGTATCTCATTACTATTAAGTATTTCAGTATAAAACCCCACAATAT
>LZPO01096785.1:18162-28312 GCA_001675575.1 Neotoma lepida
ATCCCCAGGACCAGCACACCTGACATCCCCAGGGCCAGCACACCTGGCATCCCCAGGACCAGCACACCTGACATCCCCAGGGCCAGCACACCTGGCATCCCCAGGACCAGCACACCTGGCATCCCCAGGGCCAGCACACCTGACATCCCCAGGACCAGCACACCTGGCATCCCCGGGGCCAGCACACCTCTCACCTAATGTGAGCACAGCTCCTGCAGTTAGGATCGACACCACCTCTGCTCTTACCACAAGCCCAAGTGCTGCCTGAAAACCCTCCCACTCTTCCTTACTAAACAAGAAGGAAACCTTTGCAGATAATTATTCAGCCTCTACCCACTGGTTCAAGTGAAAGCAAACAAATCCTTTGTAAGCAACAACAGCACCATCCAGAAACCTGGCTCTTGATTGGAAGTGCAAAGAACTCAGAATCACATAGAGCCAACTGCACCCCGTTTAGCTAGAGTAGAGTGTAGGGAAGCCACTGCATATATATCAGGGTTGAGAGCTACTCTCTTGGATGTCCCCTGGTCCCTATGAAGGTAGCAATGCTGAGATCCATCAAACAGAGGAGAAAAGGATACTCAGAGAGGACACAGAGAGAGCAAAGGAGAACTTTAACCCAGACTCTTGAACCTCCAGAGGCCTGGAGACCTCACCCCCACCCTTGCCAACACACTGACATTTACAGGCAGGAGCAGAGCTGAGCTCCAAACCAGTTTTTTTGTTCGTTTGTTTGTTTGTTGTTGTTGTTTTATTGCTGCAAAAAGAGAAACCAACCCCCCTTCCCAGATGCACAAAAAGGGTCAACAGAGACTCCAAGGAACCAAGCTGCTCATACTCTTCCCTGGCACCCTCAGAATATATCACCATGCTGTAGGAACAGGCTCCTCAGTGCCATAAATAATGGAGAGCCCGTGCGTTCTGTGGCATTTCTGCTGAAGTCATCACTCACCCACACACCCTGTGCTGCCTGCATAGCCAAAGAAATTTCTTGATGAATTTTTTTTAGTAATGCAGCCTTTTATTGAAGCTAGTGTTTGAATTTAGCATCCACTGAGCATGTACTTGGTGACACAAACTGTTTTAGGCAGTGGAGACCCAGGGACCTGGTAGTTCCTTACTCAGGATAGAAGAGGGTAGAGAAAGGAGACGGAGATGGAGAGGGGGGAGGAGATGAAAGGAGAGGGGGAAGGGAGAGTTAGGGAGAGGGAGATGGAGAGGGAGAGAGAATGAATTAGAATTGCTATCCTGTAAATTATTCACCACAGTTACCAGCAGACAGGAGAAGGGGCGTACTAGGGGGGAAAGGCAGTAGGTGAGCATAGACAGGCCAGGCAATTCTGGACTTTGCAAGGGGAGGGGGCCAAAGGAGGGAGAGAGGTGAGCACTTCCCCAAGACTGGGTCCAATGAGAAGACCAGGATGGTCTCTAAATGGGTGAGGGACAGTGGGGATGACCCTAATGGTGAAAAAGCCCACTGTGAGCCCTGAGGTTCCACAGTGAGCACACCCACAGTCAGGAGACCACCCCAGGCAACAAGTAAGACACAGGAACTGAGCCCTTGAAGGAGGCAACTCTAGGCCCTGTGGAACTTGGAGAAAGCCCTGAAAGCCGAGTGCATAAGCTCTAGACCTGGGGAGGATAGCCAAGTTCATCAACATTTCCAAAGGCAAGTGCCCCAACAGGCAACTTCAGCAGAGTGTGGTGTGATGGAATAGAACCATAGAGAAAGGAGAAACTTACTGTGGGGCGGCGTGTGGGGTCAGTAAAACGGGGTGATGCTAGAGGTGGAACCAAGAGATGGAGTGGGGTGTTTCTATATAGAGAAGGCGGCATTTCAGACAGAGGAACCCTCGAGAGAGAGGGGGCCATCTGTTGTCTTAGTTGCCAGCTGCTGTTCCTCAACATATTTGAAAGTCGAACCCTGGTTTTCTTTGGGGAATCCCTAGCCATGGTCCTTATGGATTAAGTGGTGTGAGTGCCTTCCTAAATGCCAGGGTCAATTCCACTTAGCCAATCAACACACTTCGTCTCCCACAGATATAAGTTTACTGGTGGACACGTGACCTGAATCAGCCAATGAGTGGCTGCCCTAGAACTTTTGCTGGAATACCTAGGAAACAGACGTTCTCGTTCACCCTTCCTGGAGCTGCTAGCTGTTACATGAAAGAGTGCCTATCTAAGAATGGAGCCAGAGTGGGAAGACATTCTTTAAGCACCTTGCATGCCTGATGCTCCCTCTGCCTTTGGATACCCCATTACATAAGTCGGTAATTTCCCCTTCCTGCTTAGCAACCTTTGAGATGGCTTATCACACGCATGACCTCTAGGACCATGACTGAGTGAAAATACCTATGTGTAGAAGATGGTGTGTGTATAGGAGAAAGGATGTGATGTTCACAGTGAGCAGGGCGTGGCAGGAAATGGAGATGCATAGGCAGAATGCACCTAGTGCACACAGGGCCACAAGGTAGAGACAGGTGCATTACATCTGCATCACTGTGACCAAAATGCCCCCACAGGAACAATGGGCAGGAGGAAAGGCTTATTTATAGTTTTAAGGAGGTTTCAGCCCATCATTGTCAGGGAGCCACAGAGGGGTTCATGGTGGAGAAAGTGAGTGATGGGGCCTCCTCACATGATGGAAGACTAGGAAACAGAGAAAGCAATCAGCCTCAAAGATGGTTATAACCTTTGAAAGGTCACCCATAGTGGCCTACTTCCTCCAGCTGGGCCCCACATCAGCCTCCAAAATAGTGCAAGCTGGGCCCTCACCAGTGGGGATGTTCTGATTCAAACCAGCCAGGCATAGGCTGCCGGAGCCTGGCAAGGACTGCAAAGCAGAGGAATGGCTCCTTGTATTATATGTATGTGGAATCACTCTGTTTATTCAAATGTGTTTAAAACCTAGAAAGAATTCCCAAGCGTGAGCCAGACATTTTTCTTCTCAGGCGGTGTGGAACGAAGGTGCTATCCAAGGTACTGAGAGCCCCAAGGGGCTGTTCCAAGAAAGGGAGCAGGCTGAGCCCAGTGGGTGGAGATTGGCATGCTGGCTGGCACAGTGAAATGCCACCAAGCTCTACCCCCTTCGCCTCTGCACAAGCATAATCTATCCTGTCCCATGTCCCTACTCCCACAGAAGGTGAGGAAAGTCTGTTTCTGCCCCATCTTCTTGGAAACCAAGCCCAGGACACCCCAAAACCTTTTTATAGCAATGAGTAATGCAGTCTTTTAGGGTGAGTGGTAGATAGCATTATTGAGCCCAGTTTTTATTTCTTCCTATATTCTTTGTGGTGTGATTGTAGAGTTCTTCTCATTAAATGACTAGGGCAAATCCCCCCTTCCCTTGACCTCAGTCACATGACTTGCTTTGGCCAACACAATGTAGTCAGAAATGGCAGTGAACCTGTTCCTGGCCTAGACCTTCAGAGGATAGACACTAAGTCTTGCCTCCTTGAGTTCCACCATCACTGTGAAGATAGCAGGCCTGAGGGGAAGCTACTACTGGGAGGTCACTCCCCTGCCTCTACCCATCTTATGAGCAGAGGCCAAGGATGGTTATGTAACTTGAAGGTTATGTAACTGCTGCACAATGATACTGCAAGGTCAAGACACCTATAGCAGGTCACTGAACCCAGTGAGGCCCCAGAAAGCCTACCCTGGTGGAGGCAGTGACAGCTGTTNTTTTGGTCAGTTTGCCAGCATACACAGGTCCTGAAGAAAAGGCCAGTTCACCACCTGGCTTTGGGCAAATTACCTAGAGCTACCAATGATTTCTATTTTCAAATAGTTATAAGATATCAAAAGAATGCTATCATTTGGTGACATTTTTTAATGATATGAAATTTGAATTTCAGTGTTCAAAAATAAAGTTTTATTGAAACTAGTCATGTTTGGTCCTTGACATCTTCTCTTTCTGTAGCTACAACTACAAGACTACACCACAGTAAACCAGCTGAACGGAGCTGTCATGGAAAGCCTGTGTAGTTTACATCTGAACTATTGACTTTCCGACCTTTTATAGAAACAGTTGACTACATGGGTCCCCAGTGAATCCCAGCTCAGGTCAGCACCAAGATGTCATAGGGAGCATGCCTGTTGGAGTGCTATGCTCCTGAGACCACACGAGGTACAGAACGCACCAGGACCAACCTCATCCAGAGCANCCTACGTTAATATTTCACAAAGATCCATATATGCAGGACCTCAAATGAGGGTGGCGGAACTATAAAGGACACATCGCAAGGAGCCAGTGCACACATTATCCTCAGTTCCTCTCTTCTTTCACCGTGGGGGAAGCTTCCTTGGTGCTGGCAAGCTTTTGACACTTTTCTCCTTATTGATGATTCTTAAAAGCAGCCATTGAACCCCAAAGGTGACTGTATCTCTGCTGCATAGGATGAGTGCTTGCTTGCTTTATACTTGTTATGACTTACTTCCTATTTGTGTAAAATACTGCTGGCCTTCTGTTTATGTCTCTGTCTTAATGTCATTTTTAAAATGCAATTATTTATGTCAAGTTTGAGTTTCTTTTTACAAAACTTTAAGTTTTATTATTTGTTTATTTAGTATATGTGCACGTATGCACCTGTGGAGGTCAGAGGACACTGTCTGGGAGCCTGCTCTCTCCTTCCACCATGACAATCCCAGGGATCAAACAGAGGTTATCAGTCTTGGTGGCAGGACCCTTTACCTACTGAGCCATCTTGCCAGCCCTGAAATAAATTATTAAATTAATTTTAATAACAGTATTGAGCTGATCATTGTGCAGATACAAGACAGTTGTGAGAAAAAAAACACAGTGACAGTGGGCAAGATGCTGACATTTGGCAAACACTGAAAAGTGATATCCAAGTCCTTCCCTTCTGTGACTACAGCAACAACACTAAGCTCATTTACTGTGAGACAATGTGATTCCAGCTCTTTCTCTGCCAGTTATAACTCCAGACAAGTCACTCATCCTCTCTGAGCCTCGATCTCTTTGCTGTAAAATGGAGATAACATTCGTCCCCACAACTATGATGTACAGTGAAGTCAGGCTGCCATACTCTCTTCTCTCCCCTATATTCACAGTCCTGGTTTTGTTTGTGTCTACCTCTCCACATGTAGCCATGAGCTTCTCGGGAAACTGAGCTAGAAGCTATTTAATTGCCCTTGGCTTTTGCTGGTGTCTTGTCCAGGAGTGGGGCTATAATCTAATACTACCCACAGGCATTAGAGACTTGGAGAAAATCGTTTAGCACCTGAGAGAGGGTCACTGGAAATAACATTCTCCTCTCTGCTGGGGTGTTACTGGTCTTTATGCAGACCCTGAGACCAATCTAACCATTTACTCCAGTGAGGATGGTGCCCTCACTGAGTCTGAGAGGGCAGTGGTTGGGGAGCCTGGGCTGGGCAAGGCTGTGGAACAGTTCACTCAGCCAGCCTGACTCACCTTCCTTGAGACACCAAGTCTGAGGGCTGCAGCTATAGACAATGTTCACGTTTGGGGTTCAGCATCCCTTATCCAGAATGTTTCAAACAATGAGCATTTGGAATTGGATCTTTTTTCAGATTTGTGAATATGATAATTACGTAACGAGAAACCTTGGAGTAGGACCCATGTCTAGACATGAAATTCATTCCTATTTCATATGTACCTTTCACCCAACCTGTAATGTCATAGAGAGTTTTTAACAATTTGTCTATAAAATTTCATGCTGTGGAATTTTCCTCTTGTTGGAGCCTCCAGAGTTCTGAATTTTGAAACATTTTGTATTTGGGATTTCCAGAGTAGGTGTGCTTGGCCAACATTTGTAGCTTAAGAATCCTGACACAGATTCGTGNAGTGCGTCCCTCCCCCTCCATGTGTTATTGCNCTCTGCCATTCTTCACATGATGGTACAGCACAAAGTCCCTCACCAAACATGGACCCCCCAACTTTGAAAGTCCCGGCCTCCAGAACTGTAAGAAATAAACCTCCACTCTTATAAGCTACCCAGTCTCAAGCATTCTGTTACAGCAGCACCAAACAGTCCAAGACTGTTTATGACCCACTTCCTTCTTTCTTCGGGTCCTCTGCTTATCTTCCTTCCAATTTCCTACCTCTTGTAGGGAAAGTGGGAGCCACGTGACATTGGGGTGACTGACATAGCCCTGGAAGGGCATTTTAACATGTGCCCTCCCAAGAACTTAAATGGGCAGCTGATTGGAAGTCTCCAGGTGTCCAGTGTACTTCCCACCGGAGGAGAGTGCTACACACAGAGCTTCCTCAGTTTCTGGTACCGGCATGAAGGCAGCCAGCTTGCCTGCAGCTAATGAATTTTAAAAGAAGCATAAAATAATTTTTAATAACCTTGAAGCTGAAAGAGTAATAAATGTTTCAAAGCTTGGCTCGTCTGAAGCCTCTCTCTGCAGTGGATTAGCTCATTCACCGATGACAGATTTGGCGGCCAGGAAGGGGGATGAAAAGATTAACAGATTCCAAAAGCCGTGTTGGACATGAAAGTGTCTCTGACCATTTCCTTCTTAGAGACCCCCATAAAGAAGGAACTGTTATCACACTCCCCCAAACCCAGCCATAGCTAGGGACCCAGCCTCAAGCCTGGCTCATCCTCTGGGTCTGTCATGACTTAGCCCTCCTACTCCAGCCCTGAGACTACAATCCAGCCTATCCAGGCTTAAACTCCACCGTGTGCTTGTCCTCTATCAGTCCCCTCCCCCCCCAACAGCCTAGACAGGAAGTAAGGGCTGTGAGGCAGGGGCATGGACCTCCCACCCATGCCAGTTCTCAGTGGGTTAGAAGAAAAGCAAAGCTACCACACCCCTAGAACATGCAAGGAAATGTGGCTTCTGGGGACCCCAAGACAGAACAAGAGACCCCAGGAAGCCACATGGAGACAAGCTTGAAATCCATAGAAGACTGGTGTCTTACACAGCTGCCCAACTAGGCAGGAGTAAATTTTCTTTTCCTAGGTGTATGTAAACAGAGACCTAATTGTCANCTCCTGGAACAGGGTGTGGGGACTCTGCCTTGGTTGACAATGGGATGATGGGATTGAAATGCTCTCAGTTCTTGGAGAGTTTCTCTGAGCCGGCAGGCGATGTATTACGCCCTAAGTGCCTGCTTGACCAGCCCTGCCTTTCCCCACAACTCTGACATACGGAGTTATTACTCTGATTTTATGGGTGCTCAAAGAAAGTAAGTGGCTTCTCCAAGGTTACAAAGCTTGCCCCTGCGTCCACATGACTCCTGTGCCAGTGCACTTGTCCTTCTGGGTGCTCCCTGCAGTTAGTCCCACTTGTGGAAAACGAGCCAGTGCTGTCTTGCTCATAATGGCAGTAGTCACTTCTATNTATTGAGTTTGTACCAGGTTCCTTCCAGCATGTCACAGTGTTACCTTCTCTAATCCATTCAAGTCAGCTTTCTCACTGATGAAGAACTGGATCTCAAAGCCAGTGCAGCATGCCTAACACCACAGCCAGTCTGGCAGAGCTAGCCTGGTACAGAAAGCCAGCTATGAGGCTGCCCCTATTTCTGCAAGGGCAAACTTGACCACAAGGCACATGAGACTATGAGAAACAGCGGAAGAGGGGTGTTGGAGCAGTGAAAGGGAGAGACTCAAAGGATGATGAGAGGCTAAAGAAGACCTTCAGGCCAGCAACATGACTACAGAAAGGAAGAGGTCAGCCCATGACTCAGTGGTTGGTGTGGGTAGCTGTGTGGCTGAAGGGAAGGCCCTGCCCCTCCCTGAACTTGGGATAAGCCATGGTTTAAAGCAAAGCTCACGCCTATTAGGACAAGAGGACAATTTGGGAAACTGAGACAAGCAAGTTAGTCAAAGCTCACAACTCCACAAACCCAGAGGCACCTGGGCTGCTCACTAGTTCCCAGCGAGGAACACAGTCACTTACCCTCTCTGTCNCAGTGAGGCTTGCAGTGGGCTACTCCCAACATTTGCCAAGAATGAGGTCCCAACTCCTCAGAGAAAAACCTGAGGTGACAGGAAATGAGGGTCTCCTTCCCTTCCTGTGTTCCCATAACTTTTGTCCTCTCTATCCTGCCTCAAGACCACCATCCAGGCAGGTGATGTTCCAGGCCCTCCTGACACAAGTACTCACTTACCCTACATGTAATGTTCTGTAGAGCACCATGCGNCNACCTCNCAGATCTCATTTATGTATTTTGCCTTTTTCCANATAGATGCGTCATGGAGCCAAGTTTCCAAACATGAGCAGTGGCAGAAAGAGACAGTGCTGCCCTGCTGCCTGCCCTAGCCTGAGACACCCNCTTAGGTTTTAAGTGCCTCCACTCAGGTAAAGCCAGATGCTTCTCCNTGGGAAAGAACTTCAAGGCAAGCCAATATGAATCAGAGCTGGAGTTTATTGTTTTATTTTAATTTGACATAGATCTTAGCACAGGGAGATGCTCAGGGAGTAAGAGACAAACCCACCTGTGGATATGAGCTTCCTAAGGGAGAGTCACCTTGAAGTNGGTTTGTCTCTTACTCCCAGTGCTTAGGGTCTATGTCAAATGATTGTACATAGGATTCTGGAAGCTCTTGAAGCCTCACTGTTTAATGGGTTTCTAAGGGACTCTTCCCCTGGCTCTGTCCATGTTCCCCTCTTCAAGGACCGAGAGTGTAGGGAGGCTCCAGGGGTTCCTTAGATAGGATGACAACCAGACAGCATAAAACCAGGAGCCACTAAGGTTGTACAGGGGTCAGAACATTTCCTATTACTGCAAAGGGATTTCTGATGAGACGCCCGGAAAACTTCAGGCTTACAGCTCGGATGGGAGAAGGGTCTTAAGCAAACACAATCATGTTGGAATTCTTGATTGGCAAGAGGCTTCAACCAGACTCCAAGATGGGGGTTCTCTTTCCTTCCTCTGTCCCCATAACTTTTTCACTGTCTATCTTGCCTCACGACCACCTTCCAAGCACTCGATGCTCTAGTCCCCCTTGATGATATAGTTACTCACCCTGCCTGTAGTTTCGTGGGATACCATGTGCCCATCCCCACATCAGGCACTTTCAAGACCATAACCTTTGCTGCTCTGGATCAGAGTCCATAGGTCCCTCGAACCCAGAGCAAGGAAGCAATTCAGTCACGTTCACACAGCTAGGAAGAGGCAGGGGCAGTCCTCAAGTCCTGCGTCCTTGATGTCACACTGTGCTTGAGCCATGTGTGCCTGGATGTCTGCAGGTCCTGGTTTCCAACCGTCCTGGCACCTGTCACAGTTTAGCAGGTTACCATGGTATCGCTCTCCAGCACCAGGGCAGCAGGGACCACCATCTGTTTACACTGCTGTCAGAGGAATTGATGTCATGTGAAATTGTCAGCTCAGCAGGGAGGGAGGAGGAAGAGTGGGCGGCTACAAAAGCTTCCAAGCCATCTAAACTCATCTCCATCAAGAGCCACNGCTCCCTGAGGGAAATGGAGAAGGTGGGGGAGCTGTGAGAGCACGTCCCAGGCAGGGAGAAGTGAGTGGCTATTGTATTACTCATTCCATTTGCTGCAGCCACAACTCNCAAATCCATGTCACTCTCATAGCCCCAGGGTNGCCACCATTAGCCGTTCCTCTTTACAGATGTTCTAAGGGACAAAGCAAAGGCTGAAGACAAGAAGAGCTCTTTCAAGGTCAGAGGAAGTTTGTTCACTAGGAATAGCTCCCCAATTCTCAGACAGCAAGGCTGCGAGCTTGCTCTGGGCCAAGAGGACTCACAGGCTGGCTGTTGGGCAGCAGGTCCAGGGAANCACCAGGAAAACTTGCTCTTGGCCACACACATAGAAAGAGGGAGAAGAAGGCCATGAGGAAGACTGGCCATTAGCCATGATGCTGGACTCCACGGTTCAGCCATGAACCATAAGTTGCTTCCATAAGGAGAGAGCAACTGCCCAGGACACCATTTCCAAGGGACGTCTAACTGTTCTACAAGTATAACCAGAAGCATAGTGTGATTTGTCACTCTCCTGCTCAGAATCCATCCACTCTTTCTCAGTCACCACCCCTTATTCTCCTGTGGGAAACTGCTGGTCCCATCCATTGGGACTTAACAAGGCTGATAATCCAGATCTAACCCAACTGATATATCTCAATCTCTGTCCATAATAGCTGGCTCAGGCAGAGTTCCATGATCCAAAACAAAGCCATGAAAATCAGGAATCA
>LZPO01096785.1:45272-63694 GCA_001675575.1 Neotoma lepida
GGAAGTGCTCCACAGAAATGAGTAGTTGAGCCATGACAATGCTACAGATTCCTGCTAGGCTGCAGCTAGCTGGTGACATCATGAGGCTGAGAGTCACCTATGGCCATGGAGTGCAGCCTGCCATCAGAATCAGGCAATATCACTGCAGATGACAAGTCTCTGATGTAGAGAGGCAGGTTCACACAAGCCACACACCCAGCTGTCCTGTGCTCACCNTGGACTCCTAAGCTCCCCCAACAGCATCNTATGGAGTGAAGACCAGTCCAAACTCTGGCCCACTCAACCTTTTTCTTGTTTTCCCAAGAGAAGGGAATGCAGTTGTAATTAAGAGAGCCAACAACTTTGTGCAGAAGACTTTTACCAAGGGCAAACATCAGCTCACTGTTAGAGTCATGTCTGTCTTCTACTTCTCAGGAATCTCAGATCTGATCTTCTACCCCATACTGATGACTTAAAATTGTCAAGAGATTATATTTTGAGGAGATGACAAAAGAGGGGAGATGTTAGGGATGAGGTTGGGGAAGCAGACAAGCATCCATTATAAAGACTTCATTATGAAGACTGTGGATGTCTCCTGAGGCATCCTACAATGTAGTTTAATGGGTGTTGAATNTCTGCTAAAGAAATGATACNGACAAAACAGATATGGGGAANAGATTGGAGAAGACTGGAGGCAGGGAGGCTGTGAANGAGGCTACTATAATAACTAGAACAAGAGATGATAAATATTAAAATAATATGGGGAGCTGAAGTGGTGTTGGGTACCACACAACATAANACTGCCCTAGTTCACTTTCTGTTGCTGTGATAAAACACTGATCAAAAGCAGCTTGGGAAGGAAAGTGCTTCTTCAGCCTCCATGTCCCAACTAAAGCCNGTCATCGAGGGCAGCCAAGGCAGGAATTAGCAGGAAGCAGGGAGACCAGGAAGGGTGCTGCTTTCAGGATTGTTCAGCTTGATTTTTTAAATTCAGTTCAGGATCACCTGCCCAAGGGTGGCACCATTCACAATGGGCTGGGCCCTCCCACATCAATCATTCATCAAGAAAATGCTCACAGACATGCCCACAGGACAATCTGATACTCTCTNAATTGACATTCTGTCTTCACAGATGATTCTACTTTATGTCACACTGACAAAATAACTATCCAGCACAGAGACCCACCAATAGATTAGGCATGAGAAATGGGAAGGAAGAGACCTCTGCTAATGCCCACAATTCTGTCTTGTTCAATGGGCCACACCCAGTGAGATGGAGAAGAAGAGAGTAGGAGCTTTGGGATGGAGGAGACGAAGGCTTCTGTACTGGCCAAATACCTTTGAAGCACCTAGCAGGGACATTCCATGGACACAAATGTGCTCATGCCTACTGGGAAGGTGATATCTTAGTAATGAGATTGTTGTAGCTCCTTTAACTGGGTAAGAACTCTTTCTCTGAGATTTCTAATTACTCCTCTTCTATAANGAGCATCAGAACAAGTAGAGTGGAGAAGCCATGGCCTTGAGGCCATCTGATCCGGCTGGAAACGCCTGGCTATGCATTCTATGCAGCTTTGGGTGGATGAGTTAATTAACTCTCCTGTACCTCTGATCCTTCATCAAGGTAGAAATGGGTAGTAACACATTCTTCATGAACCAAATNNGCATCCATGAACTCACAGATAGAAAGTACCAAGCTACTGTCTGGCACATAGTAGGTATTCCATATATGGTGCCAACAAAATCTATAAAAGCCACCTATTGTTTTATTAATGTAACATCAAAGATATAAATATTGAAAGTCTAATGACTTGAAGAGGTTTGAGAAGCAGATGTTTGTCTATTCCAATTTAACAAGCCTTTGCTCTGATCTCCCGGTTCTGCCAAGTTCTGAGAATGGAGGAAGTGCCCCTTGTTTACACATGCTCTTCCATCCCCTACAACACACACCATCCAAGCAGCAATCATAATCACTAAAGTGGAGTGGGGTTCCCCTCAACTGTGTACAAGCTCTCAAGAGCTCCATGCCGAACTCCAGAACATAAAGAGAAGTCACACCAAACCTGGACTCCAGGGACTCAGAGCCCAGTGTCCCAGGAAATCAGCAAATCCTGAATGAGCCTTTTCACAGGAACCAGTGTCCACCCCCGCCTCAGGCTCCCTGCCCATGCCCAAGGCTGCCAACCCATCTGTGTCCTTGACAGCATGCTGGGCTTCTGACCCAGGCAGCAGCTGGTCCACTACCTGCTGCCCTCGATCTGGCACTTGTCCAATGCTGAGACAGCGAGGATGGTGAGAGAGAATCTGAGAGCTGGGAAAGAATGGGAAGNNATCCAGAATGCAGGGTGTGCAACTCCTTGATCCTGGAGTGAAAAGGNGCCTAGATTTTAACAAGCTTGGACCTAAATCAGGTGAGGNAACCATTCTTTAATCTGAGCCTCAGTTTCCTTATCTGTAAAACAGGCATAGTAAGTGTCTACAATAGAAATATTCCATGGATTGACATGCTACCAGGACTCCTGATTGAGGTGAGAGGCATCAACAAAAANCAACAAGGGAGGTGATTAATGTTTCAAAGTGTTATNGAAAAGTTAAACAGAAGGTTTAACACAGCTGAAAAAAATCACCTCTCTCTCTTCTGCTCTAAAGTCCTCCACATGGCTATGTTTTCAAACACAGTTTCCCTTCTCGGTGACAAGCTGGTCACCAGAGGCTCTCGGTTCACTTTCCCCAGACGAGAGAGTGCTTCTTTCTCAGCAGTCTTAAGGCTGGCCCTCATCACCTCTGATTAGANCACTTGAGGTTCCTTGTTTACTCCCTCAATCAACCCTGCACCTGGGGAGATGCCATTTCCCATTGACCAGCACTGAGTCGCATCTTTGCCTGGATCCCTGGATTCCAAACTGGCTCAACTCTAACCAGATAACAGCGGAGAAGGAAGTATGGCAAGGAATATCAGGATGCTATGCAGATGAAGGGAGAGTGGAAGGCCAAATAAGAGATGTTAAAGAACACGTGTAGGAGCCATCATCTCCATCAGCACCAGCGTCCTCAGCATCCACACACATTACACTGCGTGTTCCTGTGCCCCTGTGCTCCTTCTACATACCACCATCCTGTTCATAGAAGACTTCTGATGCTCAGGTGGAGGTTTCTAAGCACCTAGGCTCTCCTGCCTGCCTGCCCCCTAAAATTGACCAGCCTTCAAGTCATTGTTCTTGTGTTCCAAGGTGACCTACTAGAGTATGGTCTCTGTGTCTCTCTCTCTGTCTCTCTCTTTGTGTCTCTCTCTGTCTCTGTCTGTCTCTGTCTGTCTCTGTCTCTGTCTCTGTCTCTGTCTCTCTCTCTCTCTCTCTCTCTCTCTGTCTCCAGCATGGTCTCTGCTCTCTCCAGCATCACACCTGTATTAGTTACTTTTCTATTGCTCTGATAAAACATCATGACCAAAGGTAAAGAAGAGAAGAGTTTATTTTAGCTGATGGGTTCAGTGGGATGAGTCATCATAGTTGGGTAGGGGCCTGGCAGCAAGCAGCAGGCATGGCAGCACAGCAAGAAGCTGAGATGTCACATCCTCAGCCATGAGCACAAAGAGAGAAAGAACTGGAAGTGGCTTGCTAGGCTTTTCATCTCAAAGCCTATCCCCAGTGAAGTACTTCCTCCATCAAGGCTACACCACCCATTATGCCTCTCNGAACAGCACCTCTAACTGTAAACCAAATATGCAAATGCCAGACCCGATAGGGGACATGCTTGCTNGTTCAAACCAGCACAGGCCAGTGTTTATTCTGCTCATCTCACCGTTGGGGCCTCATGACCACTGCTCTTTACAGACCCAGTCTTGTGTGTCTTTTGAACAGACTCAGGAAGCCATGTTCTCTAAGTCTCACTGCACATAGTGCCACACTTTTGGCCTCAGCTCTGGGATCTTTTCTATCAGTAAACTTTATCCTTGACNCCAAACAACTACCATCATGGAGGAAGTATATCAGCAAACTTGTGTTTGCTCAAACTGACTTCCGAAAAACAAAAGGAACCTTTTGGTTGATNGACATAAAGTGTCCCAAAGTGGTCTAGGCTTCAGAGCACTGGACCAAAAGCTCCCACNGAGAACCTTGTCTTCTTCTGCATTGACTCCACTCAAGGAGTGGCCCTGAGATTCCTAAAATAATTTCAAGTAGATCAAAGAAGGGCATGCTTCTATTTGTCCATCAGGAAAGGACAAATCATATCACCAGAATTCCTAGCATGTTTCTAACAAAATTCATGCTGGTTAAACCCACTTAGGTCCCATCTTGATGGGTTTAAAAGAACCATGGTATGGTCAGTCCCAAGCAACTCACCTGTCAAATGAAAGAGAGAGATGATTTCCCAAGGGAAAGGTGGGCTCCTGTTACCATTAAGGGAGAAATCTCTGACATGCAGGTGAAAGATATCCATTATCAGTAATTTTTAAATGTGCCTGCAGGCAAGCCTGAGGTTTGTTTTCTCTGGGGTACTCTGTTCTCCTCTCTCTCTCTCTCTCTCTTTCACTTAAGCTCTATTTTGGAAATAGGAGGCAATTTATCAAGACTATACTTCTTGGATGAGGAATACAGTAGAGTTTTTCACACTGGTCTTGTCTTTTTTTATTTTATTTTTTTTTCAGTGAGCCTGCAATTATTCCCAAACAAGAATTTTAAAGTAACCATAGCAAATGATGCCCATCCTTTGGTCCCATTAGCAAGAGTCCTGAATCCCGATACTTTTCTTATTGTTGCACAGAGATGGGGCAAAGGATAGAAACTAGACCTGGAAAAAAAATCTTTTGAGGTTTGTTTGGTTAGATGTGCATAAAGAAATTCATATACCAACCCTTCCAAACACATTAAAGGGATGGAGCTGCCACAATTAATGCTCAAACTGGGGACAGGTCATGTTGTCAGGATCATAACTCCTATCTCAATGGCTCTCAATACAGGCTGTGAGTTTTCAGGGGCTGACCCAGAAGTGCTTGTAGCAGTTACCCTGAAACATGGAAGTATTTAGNACATCGGTCTTCAGAGCCAAAGGAACAGCACTCAAAGAACTGTACCCACAGCAGTACACCCAAGGATCCTTGTTAGAAAACCTGGGTTAGAAGCCAAGACCCTAGATCATGAGCCCACCAGCCAGGTAACAGAGAAATGAGATGTGAGGAAGTGTGGCAAACAGTGTGTTTTGCACATGAGATAAATATGAACGACTCCATGGGTTCCTCAGTCCAGAGGTTAGACTGTAGCGATTTTAGAAGACGGTCCTAAAACTCAGACGTTCCTTCCATATCAAGGTACCTGTGATTATCTCCTGTGCTGGTCAGTTTTTGTCAACTTGACCCAAACTAGAGTCCTTTGGAAGAGGGAGCCTCAACCGAGGAATTACCTCCATCAGATTGTCCTATAAGCAAGTCTATGGATATTTTCTTGATTAATGATTGATATTTTACGGATGATATTTATGGATATCCCACAGTGGGCTGGATTATCCTGGGCANGTGGTCCTGCGTGGTATAAAAAGGCANGTGACAGAGTAAGCCAGAAGGCAGCCCTCCTCCGTGGTCTCTTTCAGTTCCTGCCTTGACTTCCCTTCACGATGGACTATATGCTGTAAACTGAAAGAAACCACTTCCTCCCCAGGTGACTTTTGGTCATGATGTTTATCACAGCAATAGAAAGCAAACTGGAACATCTCTCTTGGAGAACAAATGTAGTGATTAGTCAACCCACATGGTAAGAGTTAGTTGGGACTCTTAAGGCTAGACTATAAATGGTCTATAGCGTCTGTCTGTCTCTGAAGATGCTCACTCTTGGGATGCAGACAAGAGAAGGAAGCTGTGGAAAGCTTTACAAGGAGAAGCCCATGTGGATGGGATGAAGGTGCCCTCAGTTCTCAGTCCCAAATGAACTCCGGCTACCAGTCAGCAGCAGTGTGCCGCCATGTGAGTGCATGCAACCTTGCAGTGGGTGCGCCAGTCAGGCAGGCCTCACCATGTGCAGCAGAGACCAGCTTTCCTACTGGTCCCACCCAGACCACAGGTTTGCGAGCTATGGGGTGATTTTCTCAAGGCACAGACTTTTTGGAGAGGCTGACATGAGACACACATGCTCTCAGGTGGAAAAGCACTGCAGTGAGGCTCTCTCTGATCNNACCATACTAAGGAGATTGATTCCATCAGGGAAAATGTTCAAGTCCAGGAATATTTTGTGAAAAAAGGAAAAAAGGTCTTCTAGCCAAACATACTACAAAAGTCCAATGAAAATTAATAGAGGCAATAATGAGTCATCCAACAATTTTATTGGGAAAAAATGCATCTTCAAAAGAATTCTCTTTTAAAAAGATTTATTTCTATTTTATGTATATGAGTGTTTTCTCTGCATGCATGTAAGTGTACCATATGTGTATCTGGTGTCCATTAAGACNAGAAGAGAGCATCCAAGCCATTGGAACTGGAATTACAGGCAGTTGTGAGCCACCATTTGGGGGCTGGGAATCGAACCCAAGTCCTCTGCAAGAGCAGCAAGTGCTCTTAGCCANTGAGCCATCTCCCCAGCATCCTACCACCACCAATAATTCTCATTTGTCATTAAAATCAGACATTATTTCATTTTTTTAACCTCTGTCCTGNTTTTNCTAAANAATGTTATCTTGCTTTAGACTCTTAACAATCCAAGTCAAATCTTCTAACTTGTCTTTGTGTCAAATTTTTAATTCCTATTTGAAGTAATTCACATTGAGTGGAAATTTTTTCCTAGTCCCCAGTTATTTATAGAAAATTCTGTTAAGCTTCTGCAGAAAAACTCTGTGTGTTTTTGTGTATGTGTATGCGTGTTATGTATGTGCATGCCTGTGTGTATATTTACATATGTATGTGTATATGTGTATGCATATATGTGTGTTTGTATATGTATGTGTGTGCATGTATATATGAAAGTGTGTATACATATATAGGCACTGTTTCTCAGGAATGCATATATATATCCCATCTATGTTTGAAAAGATTTATTATAAGGAATTGGCTCACACCATTCTGGAGGCTGAGAAACCCCACAGTCTGCTACTGTCTGCAAGCTGGAACCCTAGGAAAACCAACAGTGTAATTTGAAGGCCTGAGAGCATGAGAGCTGACGATAAACATCCAGTCTGCATCTAAAAGACTGAGAACCAAAAGGCTAATAAGAGATGCCAGGCCTTGGCCAGACATAGTGAATGTGCCCTTCCTTCTCACACCTCCTTGCTCTGCTCAGGCCCTTGGTGAACTGTGTGATGCCCACACACACTGGGAAGGCCATGTACATTATGGGCTCCACAATTCGAATGCTAAGCTCTTACAGAGACTCTTTCACAGACACACTCAANTGTTCCATCTGCCTGGGCATTCCAAGGCCCAACATAATGGACATAAAAGAAGAAGCCAGCTACCTCTGCTGGGTGCCTGGACCATATTGCTGCATCCTTTGGCTGCAGGGCTCTGTCTGTCATTCCTCTTTTTCCTGAGCATCAGAAGAAGAGGATTNCCCATGTCCCAACCTCTCAGGGTCACCTTCACCCCCAGCTCCCCTACACATCATAAATGCACATCCCTTCTTTGCACCCACTTAGAAAGATCCTCAAAGATTCCAAAGTCTCATCAGGTTCTGCCCTAACACACTTTCCTGCCTGTCACCATCTCCTTGGTTTGACATTATTGTTCATCCTGGTTCCCTGTGCTGACTTTGGCATGCCTCTGCAGTCCTTGTGGATGCTTGCATATGCATCTCTGAATGCATCTAAGTATGGATTCTTGGTTATGCATGAGTATTCCAGACAGACAGATGCTTGGGTGTGAATCTTCATTGCATATGCATGCTTTGTTCCATATGCACCAGTCTCCTTCTTAGAGGCACCCAAACCCAACCCCAAATACCAGATAACGATGCAGAAACTTATTTATAGTGGTCTCCAGCAAGTATTTATGCCATACTCATGAAAACCTTTGGAATGGATCTTGGGGCAGGAAATCTATGGATAATATTTCACACAGGAAACTCAAAATCTAACCTTTTTTCTCCTACCAGGCTTTGGAAGCTCATGATCCACTACATATCAGCTAGAACTCATGTTGAAAATATTAGGAAACACAATTTAAATTGGTTTGAACANTAAGAGGAATGTGTCTCCTGACNGAACAGAAAGGGACTGTAGCATGAAATACTCATGCATAACCAAGATGGTTTACTGATATGTGTCTGTCACCTTTTTCAAAATAGACTTTCTTTCTGGAGGAATTTTATATTCACAGCAGAACTAAGCTGGAGGAACCAGGTTGACCTCTACCTCCCTTCCCCCACAGCACATGTACAACCACCCACAGGAGTGGCATGTTTGTTACATCCTATGGACTGTATTGACACATAATAATCATAAAGCCCACGGTTTCCTTTGGGTTCCCTCTTGGAGTCAGACAATCTAGGGTGGTGTTGGGAATAGACAGCGANGTCTACCCATCCACCACTCAAGTACTGTTTGGAAAGTTTTGCAGCAACCACTGAGCTTTGGATGTCTCCGTAGTTTTGACTCCTCTAGAATGCCGTAGAGTTGGAGTGATACACTGTGTAGCTTTTATGTACAGCCTTCTTTCACTGAGTCACAAGTATTTAAACTCTCCGTGTCTATTCAAGACTTGATAGTGCTTTTCTTTTGAACACTAAAAATGTTCCATTATCTGCTGCTCGACACTTGTCTATCTATTCACCACCTGAAGGACGTCTCCAGCTGCTTCCAGTTTTTGCAAAGCTAATGTTTACAGCCACAATAAACATCTGTGTCTAAGATTTTCATGGACATAAGTTTTCACACCATGTGTATGTATGTCTGTGTGTCACTCTGTGTGTGTGTGTGTGTGTGTGTGTGTGTGTGTTTGTCTCTATATCTCTCTGTGTCTGTGTGTACGTGTACAAAAGCACATTTGTGTGAGAGTACAGGTTTATATGTGTGCCCATGAGTGAGAAGACCAGAAGACAACTGTGGGTGCCAATCCTTGGGCATCAGCCACCTTGCTTTTTTGAGACAGTATCTCTTACTGTGATNTGAAGTTCTCCTTGTGACTGGCTACCATTCCCCACCCCCTGCCCCATCTCTGCCTCTCCAGGGCTAAGATCACAAGCACACACTGCTTTGCTTCTATTTTTTTAATATGTGTTCTCAGGACTGAGTTCTGGTCTTCGTGCTTGCACGGCAGCCACTTTACTGATCAAGTCACCTTCCCAGCACCGTGTCCCAGACTTTTATAGTTTATCAAGTTCTTTACCATACACTCCTTCTCAGAGTCTCACTTTTTTTCTGAAAGGCAGATGTCAGTGACTCCAACAGTGGGCAAAATGAGGACTTTGTGTCAAGAGTATCTCTTACTGTCAGTCACTGAGAAGCACTTGAAGTCTGAAATTCTGTTTCTTACTGGCACTGGCACTGGCTTCCTTGGAGATCAGCCTCTAGAAAGTCCAACTCAGAGCGGCTTCCTAAGGGCAGAGCACAGCCTGCACCCGTTTCGTGCACAGATTTGCCCAGCAGACTGGCCTGTCTCTGAATACTCTTTGTCTGGGGGACCCCCAAGTTCAAGCATCCCATGAGTTTAGCTACAGTACGACACACCCTTGGGTCCTGACAGTACCTTCATGACCGGTTAAATCTACCCAAACTAGCTCCAACTAGCTCCCACTCTCCTCCTTTGCTCCNTTCCCACATTTCTTCATCCAGTGTTTGTTGAACACATGGCAGACCCGGTGCTCACCACGCTGTTGAAGCTTCTGGTCACTAGTTTTCTGGCCCTCCCCTTTGTCACCTGCTGATTCACACCACCCCAGCCAACCGCCTCTCCACAGCCCCTCAGACACGATGGCTGCCCCATGACTTTTGCAGTCTCTGTTCCCTGCCAGCGTGACTCACTCCCTTAAGTTTCTGTATAAATATCACCCTATACGTGGGGTCTTCTCTGACCCTGTAGGGAAGNAAGTACGGACCCTCAGTTCAGCTGGACCACGTCAGTTTCCATTTTTCTGTAACAGTCACCATAAGAAATGCCTCCCACAGTTATGTATTTACAGTCTCCCCTCCATCTCAGGGGACAGGGAGCACCACGAATGTGGAGCTCATTGTCCTGTTTCGTTTAATGACCAATTTTTAAGTATCTGGAATTATACATGGCACATAGTAGGTATTGAACACAGCAGGGGTAGTTCATGCTTGTAGTCCAAGTGCTCAGGAAGCTGGGGTGTAAAGACGGCTATGAGTTCAGGGCAAGGCTGCATCTAACCTTCCATTAGCGAAACTTTTCTCAAAAGAAAANCACGTAATACATATGTACATATCATTGAAATAATGAGTGTGGCCAGCCAACCACCTCTCTCTGTTTAGTTTGATTTNATTTGGTTTTGGATTTGGTTTCAGATAAGGTTTCACTATGTGTGTAGTTCTTGCTGGCCTGAACTTGCTATGTAGACCAGGCTGGCCTTGAACTCATAGAGATCNAACTGCTTCTGCCTCCCAGGTGCTAGAACTAAAGATGTATACTACCACACCCAGCACCAGCCATCACTATTTTATTAAAACTCTTATTTCTAGAGTTTTCCAGACATGATGGGACCAGTTTAAGTGCCCTCAGTGTCAGCGGATCAGGATGAGCTCCTGGGGACCTTCCCAAGGCACTTCTCACTCAGGAGGTGCTCTGCCCTGTCCTTTATAACAGTAGTAGNGTGTAGTGTCACCTGCAGAGAAACTCCTTTTTATTCTCTCTTTAACATCAAGCTTTTATCCCTCTAGCCTGGGCACACTTGTCTCAAAATCCACTCATGTGCCTTTNGTGAGTGAGCCGACTCCTCACGTTGCCTGAGAGTGCTCAGTGTCTGTACACTGGCCACTGTAAATTCGGCTGACACTGAGATAGAAACAGCCCACTAACACGTCTCTGCACACAGCGTCTCACTCAGTGTCGCAAGGGCTCTGCAGCACACAGGCCCTTATCTCCATTTTACAGATAGGGAAACTGAGCCCCAGAGAACTCTTCCTCTCAGGAAAAAGGTTCACANATCTTGTGTCTCTGCTCCCCAGATGGCAACGAGGAATGCTGTTCCCAGCTCTGAAGATNCCATCCTGGACAATGAGCCAGGGTGGCTGGCTGCTGTTTTCACTGTGGGGTCAGCCTCCCAACAGTCATTGGAAATACCCTGTTTGCAGGCAGCCAGAGCGTGGAGAAGCTGCAGGCCCTGCCAGCCAGGCCTCCTGTCCACCTTAGACTAAGCGGCTTTATGGGGAGATAAATGGGTGTGATTATTGGCTCAAAGTGAGGAGTAGAGATTATCTGTGGATTTTTCTCTCCCCTTGTGGCAGACACAATGGAGAGGGGATTAGCTATAATTTCAGAGCCCAGGGGAGGGGACCAAGCACCTCNATAACTCATTCTTTTAAAGCTTGATAGTTAAATGAGTTGAGGCTTGAAGTAAGCTCTTTGTCCTTGATCAAGTCCCTTCCTCCTGGGCCCATTGTTTTCCTCTNTACAAGGAACTAGAGACATACTGCACCCNTTAGGGTCTTCTAACAGGAACAGAACTAGGAGGATGACTATATCTTAAAGGGCTCTTTCCTATACTGGCTTACGGAATGTGATCCAGGTAGTCCAGCAATGGCTGTCTCACAGCAGAAAGGCCAAGAACCTGGTGGCTGTTCTGTCCTTGAAACTGGATGTTATCGGCAGCCCCAATCTGGTGCTGGAGTCCCAGGGGAGTCCCAGGGAAGTCCCAGAGCCCCACTGGCCTTTGGTCTACATTGGGAATCCTGAAGAGGTTGGGTTTAATACTGGCTGCAGCAACAGGATGGGTGAACTACCANCTGGAGCGAGGGCAAGCAGGTCAAAAGCACNGCTTCTGTCTTCCATGCCTTTTATGTGGGCCTGCCATCAGAAGGTGTGGCCAGATTTAGGGNGGATCTTCTTGCTTCTAATAATCGAAGAGTGCCCAGCAGCCTNGATTTTAATTGATTCCAGATGTGGTCAACATGACAACCAGATTAGCCATCATACATGCTTGGATGTGTTCATTCTTTCCCATCAGAAGAGAATCATTGTTCAAGTCCTGCTCTGAAGAATTTTACATACAACCGTAAAGTGCTGCATTAATCCTGAGCATCTCACCTCTCAGCAACTCTTCTACAACGTCTTGAAACAGCAAAGCAGATTACAACAAACAACAGCACCAGCGCCAGCAGCGACGTTACCGATCTCTTTTCATACGTGAGCACTTCACAGGCATATTACATTTCTCCTTCTCGATAAACAATTCTAAGAAATGCATTATATTTTATTATTGTTGTGCATATGAGGAACTTAGCTTCACACAGCTTACCTAACATCAGAAGTCAGTGAGGTAAAACCAGCCTAGAACACATCATGGCTCCCCAGAGGCAATATTTTACCTTTCCCTACATGTCAGAATTGCACGTGGCATGGTCTCTGAAGTGCATTCTGATGTCGATTTGAACTGGTATCATAGGAATATCTTTATGCAATCCAAATGAGCAGTCACTATATTGGTACCTGAGTCCATTTTTTTCATCTGTGAACTAAGGCTTAGAGTTTTGCCTTCAAATACCCATTTTAAGATCCAAATGAGATATAATGTACATGTTAAAGAATTATATGTCCCTTTTTCCCCCCTCAAAAATGAATATAAGTTGACTCGCTAAAACAATGACAACTGGGATTTAAGAACATCAGTAAAGACCTGGAGAGATGACTCAGTGGTTAAAAGCACTTGCTGCTCTTCCAAAGGACCTGAGTTCAGTTCCCAGGGCCCACATGGAGGCAGCTCATGACTGAATTTAACTCCAGCTCCAGGAGATCTGATGGCCACTTCTGGCCTCCATGGGCACCCATCTCATGTGGCACACACCCAAGCACATATACATAAAGAAAATATGAAATACTTTTTATAAAACATGTGAGATGTGAAATGGATAATGGTAAANATTCTGTAGCTAAGTGCTAGTGTGCTATGTGCTGGAATTTCTGAGGAGTGGTATATTGTTCTGATGGCGAGTACCTAACAGAAAGGTGCAGAGGGCACATCCTTCGTGACCCAGGACTGTAGCAGTTACCATCTACAATAACCCAAAAACCCTAGTGTAGCACTGTGCAAAGTGGTACCTTGAGGGCAGTGTCCCAGATGAATTCGTGCTGGGTAGGAAAGGGCTCATGGGATACTTTTGTTCCTCCTATGAGGACACAGTGCTTGTCCCCTCCAGGTGTCAGCTCACTGATCTCGGAGTTCCCAGCCTCCAGAATTCAGAAAATCAATTTCTACACCTTTATGAATTTCCCCAGTCTCAGATACCATAGCAACATAAAGCAGACTGAAAGAATAGGTTCAGGGGTAACACAGCAGACTCAGTTCTCATGGAGCTGGGATTCGGTGAAAGAACGAGAAATAAAGAATAAGTGAACAGACATTCCAAAGAGCAGAAATTGTCATCAAAACTAAAATGAGAGGTAATCGTCCTGTGTATCGGGGTGAAAAGAAAGCACACTAGAGAATGTAGGCAAGGCTGCCTTCTCCTAGGAGACATCTATTCCAGTCTGAAGATTGAGGGATAATCTTCCTCCATGACTCCACACTGTAAGGAGAGATGTGCAAGGACTCACAAGACACTGAATGGCAGGTGTGCTGCAGAGTGAGCAGTACTGACCCCAGCCAGCACTGCAAGCCAGCCAATCCCAGAGCACACAGCACTTCCAGGAGGAGTGGGGCAGTAGGAGACAGATCTTTTGCACCTGAGCCAAGAGTGTCATTAGCACAGCAATCACCCTTTTAAACCATAAACTCAAATGATGGCATATGATGTGATTGTGACACAATAGAGAACACCAGGACTAAAATGCAGGAGCCNAAAGATATAACACAGCAGAGAAGCCCAGGCCTGGCTGGGTACTGGGAGCCTGGTGCCAATATGCCTACCTATAGATAGCAGGGGAGATGAGATATGATTGTTTCTATTTTTATTTATTTATTTATTTATTTATTTATTTATTTATTTATTTATTTATTTTTGGTTTTTCATTCAGCAGCCATTTTTGAAAGCTGAATCCCAACCTCCCCAAGGCGCTTGGAGGTGGGCAGCAGTAGCTTGGTGCATTCCAGAGTAGGTATTCTAAAAACCTGTGCATGCCTCATGCTTCTGTCACTTGAGATCCCTGTGCATACTTCTTCATTCTCTGCTGCTTACTAGGCACCTGCATAGGCCCAGGTTTGCTTCCAGGTTTTATCAACCAATAAGAACCATAGGCATGGTACCCTCATGGAGAGCCATAGGCATGGTACCCTCATGGAGGGCCATAGGCATGGTACCCTCATAGAGAACCATAGGCATGGTACCCTCATGGAGAGTCATAGGCATGGTACCCTCATGGAGGGCCATAGGCATGGTACCCTCATGGAGCTTCTGTGCAGCATCTGTAGAAAACACTTTGCACATCACAGAGGACAACGCTGATACTGTGGGATGACTGGGGGCACGACAGCAGCTGTCAAAGGGGGAGTCTTTGCCCATCAATGGGTCTCCACTGCCTCAGAGATGACATGGTGATAACTGAGTCCAAGCCTGTCCCAGCCTGATTTCCCCTCCTTACAGCTTCATGAGCACACAACATGTAACATGTAACTCCACGCACATATAACAATCCCTTCACTTTCATATCCAAAGGCCCTTGGATATTCTGTCTCTATCTGAAACACTTTCCCTTTTTGTCTGCTTGTAAACACCCCTATTTAGCCTTAAAAGTTGAATTTTAGCCTCTGTAACCGTCCCCAAAGGTAGTGTTTACCCTCCCTTCCACTGCCTGGCAGCGATCCCTACACAACGTTTTCTCAGCAGGAGTGAAAACATCCTATGCGCAGGCTTTCTATGACCTAATCATCATATTCAAATTCCTGCTCACCAGAAATTCAAATTCAGTGGCTCATAACNGTTAAGCTGTCAGGCTTTGAGTCAAATAAACTCAGGTCAAGCCCCACCCTGCTACTCACCAGCTTCGTGATTTCAATTTCTTTTGTAAAATGGGGAAGGATACGCAGGAATGACTAGCTAAGACACAGCATGCAAAATTCTTACCATAGTATGTCATGTCTGGATGGTGCTCAACAAGTTGTAGTTGGTATTCAAATTTCTTTTTCTCCTGATTTGGGTGTCTGTCTGCTTATGCTGTCTCACCCCTCTCCTGGTTAAAAATCATTCTCAAGCTACAATCTGCTGTTTAGCCTGTGTCTCCTAGTGATGTGAATTCCTAGATGCAAAAAAATTATTCCTTACCTCTAGATCCCAGCATGCATCATGGTACAAGGAATAGTATCACCATTTACAAGCTATTTGACTTTAGTCAAGTTAGTCTGCCTCTGTTGCCCTCGATGGTTTGGGGTATAAGACGGGCAGAATAATGTCCACTGGATACAGTTGTCATGTACATCAAGTGAGAGCGTGGATGTGAATTGCCCTGAGTGGTAAGAAGGAAAGTTTTTTCTGATTTTATTGCCCAGGGTGGGAAAGGGCCACTGCTCAGGCCTGTGACTCTACCCACAGCCACTGACCTATGATTTCCCTGTTGTGACTGACCATGTCTCTCAAGGCTCATGTATTAGAATGAGAATTCTCTTTTGGGAGGCATTAGTTCACAGTAGCTCTGTGAACTAATAAATGGATAATGACATATTGGATATGTCATTGGACATAAATGGATAAATGACAATTGTAACAGAGCTTGAAATTAGAAGTTTCTCTCTCCCCCTCTCTCTCCTTCCTCTTCCCCTCTCCCTATTCCTCTCTCATTCCTTCTCTCATGGGATAACATAACGAAAAGACCCTTGCCAACTCCTCTGCTTTGGATTCNCTTGGACAATAAGCCAGTACATTTCTGTTCATGATAAATTGTCCAGTCTGTGGCATATCCCATTAAAGCATAACAAGATGGCCTAAGGCCCTCTCCCAGCTGCTGCCTCCTTTTCTAAGGATGTCTATGTACCCTCTTTTCAAGCCCTCTGTGGTGACTTCTGGCCCAGAGGTGATTTCACAGTCACCCACACAGCAAGAAAAGGGGGCTGTGATGTGCAGACTAAGATAAATTCTGCTCAGAATGCTGACAACTGATTACACAGCAGGCACATGTGTCATCTAAAGACGGCTGGAGGTAGGGAAAAGACCAAGCATGGTGGAACATGCCTACAACCCCAGCACTTAGGAGGTGGAGGGAGGAGGAGAGGCCAGCTGTGCTACATGAGACCCTGTCCCCAAAAATAGNATATGGGAAGATTGTGTAGGTTGTATGCAAATTCAATGCCATTTTATGTAAGAAATCTAAGCATCTTCAGAGTTTTGTATCAAGTTCCTGGAACCAATCTCCCATACATAACAAGGGATGGCTGTAAAATTATTTCAGAGAAGTAACTATTAAATAATTGAAATTTGACCCTCGGTACAGCAAGGGAAAATTGTGAAGTAATGCTACAGAGTAAATTGGGAAAGCATTAAATCAGGATGCACAACCTTTTGATATGGTGATATGATGCTGTTGTCTACAAATGTGTTGGATACACTTGGATTAAATACATGGTCAGAGATAGCCTCTTTGAGGGTGTGGCATTTGAACATTGGAGCTAAAATCCAAATGACTAGAAGGATTCAGCCCTGTGAGTCAAGATGATGAGTGTGACAAGCAAAGAAAATAGCAACTTATATTTTTTAAGCAGCTCAAGGTGGAAATTGAGGTCATTGTAAGGGGAGTTGGTGACTCAGAGAAGTGTTGGCGATAAGTCTGCCAAGTGGGGCCTTGCAGGCTGCGATGAAAATATAGAAATCAAATGAGCAGTCACATGAAGAAAGGGGAGTTCCTTCGAGCTTCTTCACATTTGTTCCCTGATCTAGCAGTTATAATTGAACAACTATTGTGTGCTAGGTGGTGGAGATCCCGAGAAAAATATGGTTCCAGATTTTACAAGACTGGTCGCTTGGGGTGGAGATAAACAATTATAATATGGTGTGATCAAGCATCCGTAGAAGGACTTACAGGCTGACCCTACAGCACAAGAGACTTCACCAACAGTGATGACACTTTGCCTTGTGGATTAAACCTAAGTAAGGTTGCAGTCAAAACGTAAAAGCCACAGGTGCAAAGGCCCTGGGGTGAGTCTGCTAAGAACGAATAGTCCGCTGCCACGGTGACAACCAGGGAGGAGATTCTGCCTTTTGCTGTTGAATGACCTTAAATATCCTATTTTCTGAAAGATCTCCCTGAAGGACAGTTAATGACATACCCGAATGAAATGTCAGAGACAGAGCTGAGTGGTGTCTGCAACTGAACAGGTAAGTGTGAGCATATGTTGTAGTTACTGGCCACAGAAATGGAGAGAGATGGAAAGAGATTTCCATGACGGGATATCCTAGCAACACCCCACCACCACCACGCGTCCCCAAACTTCAAGACAGAGCTGTGAGTCTGGGGAACTCCCCTGTCTCCCTTTTGCTTCCCAGCCGCTTTCTTCTGCCACTCGCTGTTGTCCCAGCAGCCAGCCCCCGCCTCCCTTCTCAGGAAGCTCGGGTCTCCCTGGGAGCCCGGCTGCCCTTGGGGGAGGCCTCTGAGCTGTGTGCCCTGCAGCTCTACTAGCTTTCGGGGCAACGGAAGAGGGGCTCTGCGCCCCCCGCGTGGCGCGCGCTAAGCTCGGCAGGAGGGAGCGTCTCGGCGGAGGAGTGAGGAGGACGGGAGGGAGAGGCGCGCTAGAGCCTCGGTCCCGAGCGCCCTGGTCGGCCCACCGCGGAGGAACTGCTGCCTCCAACAGGTTCGTAGCCCGCGCTTGCTCCGTGTCGCCAGCCGAGCGGTCGGGGAGACCCTGGCCGAGGGCTGGCGCTGCCCAGAGCCATGCACGCCACGGCTCCGGCCTCTCCCTCCGCAGCGTTCCCCCCGCTCCCTTCAGCATCGCCCCGGGGACAGCTCCCGGCCTCGTCTAGGCTCAGCAAGCGCTGGGGACCGAGGCGCCCCGGGGCTCCGCGCGCGCTCGCACTCGGACTCGCCCCGCCGCCCTCACCAGCCGCAGCATCCCGGCGGCGACCCACAAAGCACGGCTCCCGGGCCTGGGCGCTCCCGGGGCCGAAGGCTGCCCTGTCGGGGACTCCCGTTCCTCCCCGAGCGGCGGCGGGGGCGCGCTGGACCCGGGCCTAGTCACCGCCGCGGCCCCGGCCTGGGTCTGCAGTCACCGAGGCCTGGCGGGAGCAATGGCGGGGCTCAGCTAGGACTCGGAAAGAGGGTGGAGGGGACCGGCACACCGGGGAGGGGGGTCCCCTGCTCTAGCGGGGCGTGCTGGGCCTAGTCTGCACTGGGAGGAAGGAGTGCGCCGCCCCCCTTTCCTGCAAACGCCCACCCC
>LZPO01096785.1:77170-94390 GCA_001675575.1 Neotoma lepida
AATAAGTTTATCAGGATGCAACCCCATTGTAAATCAAGAAGAGTCTACACTGGATTCTTGCTTATAATGGATCTCATGTTCTCTTTTTAAAAGCATATATATTAAAGATGAGATGGTGAGACACTTCATCTTGTGACATACAAACTGTAGAGCACTAAAAGCAAACTGTACAGGAGTCCAAAAGATCAGCCCTTGACTAAGGAAGAGCTAACGGAGCAGGAACACTGCAGGGGTCCCTTAGCTCAGAGCCCACACTAGCCCATATGCAGGGATGTCTCTTACTACCACACCTCCAACCTTTAGGGGACATCTCCTGGAGGGAGTAATGCAGGCTTCTGAGAAGGGAGAAGATTGCTAGGGAAGGGACTGAGGGTTTCTTGATTGAGACAAAGGCCTAAGGACCAGGGCAGCAGTTTGGCCAAAAGTCAGTAAGACCTGGGCGGTGGCTAAAAGTTAGGTCTAGAACAGATCTNAGGCCTCTGGTATCTAGCAAGGCTGATCTTAAAAAGAGTGATTGGGTGGCTCCACCAGGAGGGAGCTGAGGGTCCAGATGAGGTAGCTTGAGCCAACCTAGCATTCTGAAGAACCAGGTGTGAACCCAAACTGTTCACACCAGTCCTTCAAGGGTCATGTGTGAGTTCAGCTTGTTGATAATAGCATCCAATGCAAGGTCTGCTGTTCTCCATAAAGGGGGTTCCCAGGTATCATCTATTACCAGGGACTCAGAGGGTCTGGAAGAGGAACTGAGATGGCTCCTCCTATGGGATGCATCAGTCACAGTGAGCTTGAGAATCACAGTCCCAGTGGGCCTGACTCTGTGTACTCTGGGCCAAGAGAAAGCATGAAAGCTAGAACACACAACATGCAGGACTGTAGCCGAGAAAGAGCTGAGACCCAAAGAAGAAAGNAAGCATTCCAGGAAGCCCAAACCAGTAGTGGTCCCTTCTGAAGAGGCAAGGGACCCNCAGCAACNAGANTCCCNCAGCCTGACTCTTGGGGACAGTCCCTGGAGCTTCCTTTATCTCACTATGGCTGAACCAGGGTNACCATCTCAATCGGGCNAGTGCATAAACTCCTGACACCCTCCCTCCCCNCAGGCTTCTAGAATCCTCTAGATTAGAGCTCTAGGCAAGATAAAGAGACTAAACCAGTGGCCCTTGGCCTNNTTGCTGAGGTCTAAGATGCATAGGACTGAAGAAATTTAAATGGTGTGTCCAACCTTNTGACATTGCAAAAATGGCATTNTCATATACAAAGTTGACAACTGAGAACCAGGAAANCAAGTTACAAAAAGAAAGGGGGNAGGGGGACTCATAATATTTTAAGTAAATTTGCAGTTTTGTATTGAGCTACAGGTCACAGGTAGTNCACCTGAAAGAATCTACTNATTGAGGTGTTGTGAACCCTGCCGTCTGTCTCTACATATATCTGTGTGGCTTGACACAGTAGTGGTCATTTCTTTCTTACNTGGCATCACCTGCAGAACATAGAGAGTTTTCCTTCCAAGTGGTGACTCTAGGGGACAGTCTGGCTTCATCACTATGCAGCAGGAGAGGGAAGGGGTGGAGGACCNGCCTATTCTTAAACACCTCAGCCTGGAAGTCATAGTCACTGATTCTCTTCTCGGCCATTGGCCATAAGTAGTAACCGCCTCACGATTAGAGATGGAAAAATTATTGAAAGCGTATATTCCCTAAGCCTGTGTCCCCTACAATAAGGATCATGGCCTGCAGCCAGTGTCCATGAACATTGGGGTCCAGAGATGACCTCAGACTCCCAGAGTCTCAGGCATCAGGACCCAAGGTCCTCACATAGCAATGGGCACTTCACAGTGTGTGTGGAAGCATCTCTTCCTTCACACACTCCATCCCGGTGACCTAAGGTAGGAAGAGCAAGGAGAAGGTTCGAAGTTCATGACCGTGTGCACTGTAAGGCCCCCACTGATGTCATTTCTCTTCCTTTTTGATATTTACATTATGATTCATAACAGTAGAAGAATTACAGNTATGAAGTAGCAACAAAAATAATTTTATGGTTGGGGGTCACAACATGAGGAGCTGTATTAAAGGGTCTCAGCATTAGGGAGGTTGAGAACCACTGCTCTAGAAGATGCGTCACAAGACAACAAAGAAAGGTCTACCTACATCAAATGATGGGCTCCCTACTAAGGCAAATAAGAGCCTAAAATAAAAAAGGTTTTGTAAATGGAGTCTAGNGGCACACACCCTTAATCCAACACTCAGGAGGCAGAGGCAGACNAAACTCTGTGAGTTCAAGACTATCTTGGCCTACATAGCAAGTTCCAGGCTAGCCAGAGCTACGTATTAAAAACCCTATCTCAAAAAAGATTTTTAAAAGAATAATTCCCTTCAATTATTCCCCAGCATGCTGTTGGACCACCATGCCCAGGCTCTGTGCCCAGCATGGGAACATAGAAACGGATCAGTCACTGGTTCTGATGTTGGGGAACCGGCAGGATAAGGTAACAGTATTAAACCACATGAGAACGGCAGAGATAAATGAGGGTATGTGATGGGGTCATGGGAACTTGGAGGGGGGNATATGGCCCACCAGGGAGAAGTGTTCAGGAAGGAGTAGGCAAAAGCAGAGGTGACAAGCAGCCTGATGTAAAGAAGACCTACCTACTGTCCCCTGCCATTTAAGGTAGGGAGATGTGACAGGTGGATGGCCACAAACTGAGACCCCATCCCAAGCTAAGACAGAACCATAGATAGAGTTGCTATTTAATCCTTGTTTTTAGATTATTTCTTCAGAAAATTTTTCTTGAAATGTAACTGTGTTAGTTAGCTCTCTATTGCTGTGACAGAACACTGAAAAGCACCTCACAAAGGAGGGAAAGCTGCAGAGATGGCTCAGNAGTTCAAAGCACAATGGCTGCTCTTGCAGAGGACCCAGGTTCAATTCCCAGCACCCACATGGGGATCACACCTGCCTGTGACTCCAGTGACAGGGATCCCACGACCTCTGTNGGTACTGCACGTATGTGCAGACAAAGCACTCATACACATGAAATAAGAATAATTCTTTTTTAAAACATAAGAAAGATTTACTTTGAATCAAGGTTTCATTCCATGGGTGGTTGGCTCTGTTGCTTTTAGATTGTGGTGCAGAAGAAACACCACAGCAGAAAGGTGGCAGAGGAAAAGCTGCTCAGCACAGGGCAGCCAGGAAGCTGGGAAAGAGAGGAATAATAGGCTCTTCCAGGACACACCTCAGGAGATGACATCCTCTAACTCTGAACTCATCAGTGAGTTACCCCCCTGGTGTAGACAGTGTTCTCACTAGCCCACTACCTGTTAAGACCCCGTTAATAAGCCCTACTTCCTGGGAACCAAGCCTTCAACACAGGGAACTCTTTCAACCGTGTACCTGCATTCACAAAGTTTTTAATATTGTTCCACAAGAGACAGTACCTACATTACCCACCCCAAACCAAAAGGAATGGAAGTTGACAGCATCGCAGACAGCCCTATTTCCTCCTCTTCACGGTTCCCACCTCCCCCACAAAAGGAACTGCCACCCCAACTTTTAACCTCATAAGAGGACTTGGTTTGGTTTTGAGCTTCATATAAATGAAGTCACATCAAGATTAACTCTTAAGTCTCTGACTTCATTCCCTCACTGTTTCAGCTAAGATTCTTTAGTGCTTTCATACTTGGTTATAATTCCTTTTCATTGCTGGATTATATTCCACTGCCCTCACTCATGAAACGTCTCTTCAAACCCCTAGAAGGATTTGGACAAGACACACATTTGTTTTGGCTGGAGTGACTTGGGTTGTGCAAAGGGCCTCGGGTCTATGGCTAATCCATGTAGCATCATTTAGGTTCTTAGTAGGCTTCACTCACTTCNTCTGCCTTCTTGAATCCTTGTTGTGCCTTAAGGGTTCCAAATTGTTATCAGCATCTCATGGATAGGGGAGATATGTTCAATATCCCACAGTTGGAGATAGGAATGAAGCCTGTGTCCATTTTCATACCAATCTCAGATAAGAACAGACAGTCCCAGGAAGGATTAGAACACAAAAGAAAAAAGCAATTCCAAAAATATCCATCTATCCCTATTTTGCTGGACAGTAATTCTACCTGTTTGTTCTTCCTTGTTGGCTCTCCTCTCACACCAAGAAGCCTGGCAGAGATGAGCAGAGATGAACAACCTGATGTCATGTTGAACACCCATCCATTTAGACCAAGTTGATCAAGCCCTAGCTATGCCACAACTGTAGGATGAACCTGGGCTGATCCTTTTAGCTCCCNGAGTTTCAGGCTCNTCGTGTGTTTTGATAGTCTTCCTCTGAGCCCATGCTGAGAAGGGGGGTGGGGAAATGGAACACACAAACCAGCAAAAGGAAGTGTCCAGCATGCCCCTCCTGGTTTACTTGCCACACATTCATTCATGCTCCTCCCCATGTTCTAGGACTGATGCCCCCCTTCCTGCCCAGTCCAGTGCTGAGGCTCCCTCACCTCTAAGTAGTGACATTAGCATCTTTTTGCCCTTACAGAGACAGCCAGCCCCTAGCGGGTTTCCTTGCTGCCTGAGAGCAGGTGTCCCGGGGGTTGGGTCTGCATCCCTCCCTCAGGACCTCCCTGTCTCCAGTCTCACAGTCTCCCAGCAGCTGCTGTGCTCCAGCTCGCAGCACACAATTAGCCCTAGTCGAAAGGGCCTTTCGCTTCTCAAGGGTTCTCATCNCAGCTTAGATGCCTTTATTTTCGGAGCCTTGCTTGGTAAAATGCTTCATCAACGCCACATCCAAGCACGTCCCATCCCCACCCCATCTATCCACCTGTCCTCCCATTCACTAATCTGCCCAGCATTCTGTGAGCATCTCCAGGTGCTGGGCTAGACACTGGGAGACCCACAGAGTCCCTGCCTTAGCATCTCCCACAGTGGGAGAGACAGACAATAAACAAGCAGATGGACAGAATAAATGAGATTACTCTAGACGGTCCTCAGGACTGTAGAGGATAAAGAGAAGAGCTGTGATGGACAGGGACTGCTGGTCAGCCATCTGGTTCCAAAGCAGAGGGGAAATATTAGTAGACTGGCAGCCTGGGAAGCTAGGTCCTTTCCTGGGTTAGAATCCAAAGGCAGCTACTGAGGGGAAGGGTCACACTACAGACTCTCTGGGAAAGGCCCATGATGCAGCAGTACCAAGGCNCCTGGCTACTTCCAGAGGCCAGCTTTCCCACCTTTGGTGGCTGCTTCATCCTTTCACTNTGGTCTTGCATGTCATGCCCCCAGCAACAGGGATAGGAATGGTAAGGACTCTGCACCCACCCATCCTGTAGGATTATTCCTCCCAATTCTATGGAACTCTGGGCAGACTGAGTCCTTTCCAGATGGTCCCCCCATAAAATATGATGGCACACTTTCCAAGGACCAACGCTAGATTAATCCCAGAAGTCCAATGGACTCTGAGCTTCCACTTAGGCTGCACTCTGGGTCTCTCCTCAAACATCCATCTTCCCTGTCTACATTCCTCACAAGCTTGGTCTCTCTCTGCTTCACTTGCTTCCCCTGCCTCTATCCTCTGCCACACTCACATCCTGACTTTAAACCTTACCTGGCATTCATTTCCTTCAAATAAACTCTTTTTAAAAATATGCATTTAGCCCCGACTGGGTGCCANGCATGGGGTTAGGAGCTTGGGTCTAATCACAGCTGAGGAANGCGTAGACTTCCCCACAGGAAGATGAGTCATACTCAGTGAAACAGGGAGACCAATGTGACCAGCGTTACAAAGGAGACATGGGAGGAGTTGGGAGTCTCCAGAAATGAGTCTGGGAGAGGGTGCTTCCTAGAGGAGGTCAGATCTTGAGATATGGTCAAGCATCAAAATACAGTCCTCTATGGTTGGCCAGTTGCCCGGATGTCAGCCATTCGGCCAGAATGTAGCAAACCTGGAGCTTGGATGTGGTTACCTCTCTTCCACTTTTACTATTTTCCATTCTAACTCACTCCCTTACACATCCGTCTCCTCTCCACTTTTTACTCACAATGGTCCTGTCACAGACTGGTGCCTCTGAGCTATCTCCAGGTCCTTTCCATCCATCCTTTCCTCTCAAATCTAAGTCTTTCTCCAGTATCCATTCTGCTTTACCTTGGCAGTCACAGAGTAAGGGCGGACTTCCCTGTCTAAAAGGCCAGGGTCAGGGGCTGCTGACTGGACTGTCTAGGCCTTCATTTCATCACCTGTAAACAGCCTCCTGGGGCTGTTGTGAAATCAAATAAGACAAAGGATGTGGAAATGTGTCCTGCTGTTACTGGAGGATCTTTGCTGTCAATGAGGGCTCTTTTGACTGCAAGTGACAGAGCCCAACTCCAATGCCTTAAAGGGAAAGCCTGGCATTGCTACGAGCAGACAAGTCAGGATGGAGGGGTTCTGGAGAAGTGTAGGACCGCCTTCCTGTCTCCATCTGGTCCCTACTTGTGGTCCTCAGTCTTTGACAAGCTCTCCCTTCAAATGGCAAAAACCAGACCACCCTTCTACCAGCCAGGCAACTCTATTGGAAATGGGCACCCTGCTTCCCACAGTGCCAGCAGTGTTCTGGGACTGGAAATCAGCAGACTAAGCCCTAACCCCTTCCCACAGCCAGGCTCAGGTCACACT
The DNA here is from genome assembly GCA_001675575.1 of Neotoma lepida. NCBI lineage: Eukaryota > Metazoa > Chordata > Mammalia > Rodentia > Cricetidae > Neotoma > Neotoma lepida. Next base: position 83,802 of record LZPO01096785.1, read on the forward strand.
CTGCCACCTGGAACTGGTGACAATATGATCTTCCCACCCAGGCCAAAAAAAACATGAGGAAGGACAGGAAGGGGAACTCCTCCCAAAGGGGTACTGTCACAGGGGGTAGAAACAAGGAACCATGGGGAAGAGAAGCAGGCATCCTTCTTATCTCTCAGGGGTCTGCTTAGGTATCATCACCTTAAAAACGGTGTTCAATATCCACCAGGATTCCAGAGTGCCTCTCCCTCTGCGCCTGCAGCACCTCACCCTCTCCTATACCCACTGTGTCTATTACAGTAGTATTCACCTGCATGTTGTCATCACAAGATTTTAAGTATGGAGAGGACAAACCCAGCATCTGTGTCGCCTGTCACTGTACTCTCAATATTGACAAATGCTAGACTCTTAGTAAACAGTGAGTGGATAGATGGACAGATGGAAGAGTGGTTAGGTGGACGGATAGATAAAGCGTGGATAAATGAATGGTAGTAAAAATGATGGAAGGTGAATGCGTAAGTAGTGAGCAAATGTATGGGTGATGGTTGGCTGAGTGAACGGTGGATAGATGGATGAAAAGTCAGAGAACCGGGACAGGTGGAAGGAGTGAATGGTGGGAGAAAACTGGTAATGTCAATTTGGAGCTGGCTAGCTTGAACTGCCGATGAGCCAGCCAACAGCTGCCCTGCAAGCAGGTTGTAGATGGACCTGAAGATCAGGACACGGTTCTGTTCTGTGTTGTACACAGAGGTGAGGAGCCACTGACAAGGACACTAGGATGGGAGCCATGAAATAAGCCAAGATCACAGGAGAGGGGCAAAATGGTGCATCCAAGGTCTCTTAGTGCATAAGGAACTCTAGAGCCTAGGGTTGTGTGGTGTCAAGGTCTGCTGTCACCCCTCACTACAAAACACCCTGACTGGGACTTGAGGTGGCAGTATAGAGTTAATAACTCGTCCCTCCCCTCCTCCCCTCCTCAAACCACTCAGCCAGAAGGGAGCAGCTGCCTGGGAGGACAGAGAGACAGATTATGTAAACTGTGATTGCCACCCACAGGAGGAGGGGAGAGAATAGGTATTGAAATGTGCTTTCAATAATGCATGGTCCTCCTCCGCACAGGCTTGGGGCTCTGGAGAGGGAGAGGAGCCTTAAAGGGACCAAGCCTCCTGTCCAAGCGGCAGCACCCAGGCTGTCTGCTGTTACACAGGTCCTCTGTCCACAGCCAGAGACTCCATGGCTAGCCACACCAGGTCCCACCCTCTGACCCCAAAGGACACTGTGATTCCCTTCCTGGCCCTAGCGGGTTTGGCTTTTTAAAGAGTGTGTTTCCCAAACACGCTGAATTGAAGTCATGATTAATTCATTTCCCCCATTTTTTATTAATCAAAGGCACTTAACTGCCAGTCAGAGCTTTGATCAGCAAGAGGTAAGCCACAAGGTGAAATTACTCTAACTCAGAGCAAAGAAANAAGACGATATTGGTAGTCAGCTTGCCTAGCTGCCAGATACCCTCCACCGCTTTCCTACTTTGGAGAGAACTCCAGAAATAGGCAAGCCATAGCTTGGGGAAGAGGGACACTCCACAGCACTCTCCTTACTCAGACTATACAAGTGAGACCCAGAAACAAGAACAGGCTTGCCTCCATGGCAGGATCAGGGAGATTTGAAGGNAAGAGCCTGGCCCCTCCAGGTTTGACTGACCTAGAACTTGGCAATGAGATCAGCCACCCAGGAGACCCTAACAGTAGAGTGGAGAATAGGAGGTGGCTTCAGAGCCAGCACTTTCACTGTGTCCACACTACACACCAGACTCAGCAGGAGTACCCTGGAGGCAAGTTCACTCATTCCTGTACACAGAGGAAACTGAGTATTCAAGGGGCTTACTTACATAAGCCACTCAGCTAGGAAGTGAGGGGCTGGGATTCCCTCAAGCTCACCCAACTGCCTGTGAAATTCTCTCCTCCTGGGACAGCATCTGTTTCCCAAATGCCAGGGAGCATTCATCCCACAGACTAGAAGAGATGCTTGGCTGGTGCCCACACTCACCTCAGCTCATTGTTTGGGACCAATGCCCTCTTCTACCCTTTCCTCACCAAGCTGGCATAGCCAGAATGTGCCATCTTGATTGCTTCTGTCTTTGGTGGTCTCCTGGGCTGTGGGACAACAGACTGTTGCTTTTCTCTGTTGTCAATTAGCTGGGCTGTTTCCTCTGGCCTGATGATTCTAAGACAAGGCTTGAAGATGAGCTCCATTGCTCTCCCAGCCATAGCTAGCTGCTTCTATGTCTGTTTTGTTGATGTTGTGTTGGGAATGGCTTGAAAATTTCCACACTCCCTGGCAAAACTGTGTACTTCCAAAGGCTGCCTAATGAAGCTGGAATCAAATCTCAGCTCCTAAAAACTAAAGGAGGTGACCCTGTCCCCTTTCCTTCTCTTTCTTGGACAAGGTAGAAGTTGAGTGATTGACTGGTCTCTCCCTGGAAGTTGCTCTAAGTGAAAAAATTTCACACACACACACACACACACACACACACACACACACAGCCCTTGGTAACTTAGTGACTGGGCTAGAGCAATGAGCAATTTCTCAGACAGAAATTCAATGTACAGCCATCCCTTGTATTTGTAGGAGCTGTATCTCAAAGCCCAAACTCACCTATTCTTGTGGTGTTGGATGACAGAGTACCTGTAGGGAGGAAGTAAAGTGGATGTGGAACTAGGTGCTGTGATAGCCAAAATGGTTGCTAAGTGACAAGAAAGTGGGCATCATGTANAGCATGGATATTCTAAACAAAAGGATGATTCACATCTATGGAGGGAAGACATGGGCTGGTTCGAGATTTCATCCCATTACTCAGATGGGTATACAAAGTAAAACTTGTGAATTTTCTGGAATCTTTTGTTTAATGTTTTGAACCATGGGTGATGAAAGAAATTGAACTACTAAAAGTGAAGCCTGAATAAAGGCGAACACTGCACAAGAGGCTTTTGAAGCACCTCCCTACGTCAGTGTGGATAGGGCTCCGAGGGCTCCGAGAAGGGAGGGGCCTGGCCCTATTCTCACTGAACAATCAACCTCGAGAGAGAACTCTATGGAGCCAGGTGAGAGCCAAGGGCCACATGGGGCTTCAGTGTAGCTATGTGCAGAAGAATTAAGCTACTGGCCAATGTCCTTCTAGTGGAGCCCCAGACTGGGCCTTAGTACCCCCAAAGCATGAGGAAAGAGACTAGGGAGAAACAGTTCCCTAAGAGGAAATAGGGGTGCCCTTGCTCACACACACACACACAAAAAGAGGATGAAGACATGGACTGCAAGACAAGCAACTCACTCAGTACCCCCACAGCAGCCTGGGCTGCCTAGGGTGGCCCAGAATTTGCAGTAGTTGACACCCACACCACGGTATTCTACCAGGTTCCCTCAAGACACGTGCGAAGTCCAAAGGCTGAATGAAGAGAAGACCCATCTGACTTCTTGCACACTGGAATATCAACCAGCCAGAACTATCCATGTATCTCTGTCTTTGCTCCAGTGTGTGCCAGCCAGCTCTGGCAGGCATAGGATTAGAAAGACCCTGGCTCTGACCTGCAGGAGTTCACAGTAAGGAGAGGCCATTTTAGGCTGTGACAGTTTGGCACAGACAGAGTCACCTTCCAAAACCTGCATTTTTCTCGTACTTCCCCTAGCCCCGGGATGCTTTCATCTGCTTGCCAACTTAACTGACTTCCACAAAAGTCAGGAATTGAAAAGGCCTTTAAAATCCTCTGTTTACTTCTGAGTCAATTTTGTTTTCACTGATAAAAATACCTAATTGTTATTACATTTATTGAACGGTCTCACAAAGGCAGCCTCTGGGAGCTTCATGGTTTATCTTCTTTCAAGTCGGGCCCTGCATTCTGAGGAAATATGGTCTTCAGTGGCTGGGGAGGGGGAGGTGTAGGGGGGGAGAGTCTGGAAGCCTCTGGATTAAAAGGGACTACACAATTATAGTCCAGACAAAGATTCGGAGCATCCAAGCTCATTGTAGAGGGTCAGTGTGCAGAGCCGTACTTGTTGATCTTGTAGATAGCAGGTCTGGTGACTGGGGGCAAGTTTTTAGCTCCATGTAATAGCTAAGGACGCTAGCTGTTGTAAAATGCACAGACTGCCATAGGAGGTAGTGGATTTCTTGTCCCTAGAAGTGTGGAAGGACTCCAGCTTTTTCTAGAGAGTAGCTCTCTGAACCATGGATCATAGTTCTAGCTTAGTTACCGTTCTTGCTGTGTGGCTTTGGATGAAATGTTACCCCTCTCTGAGCCTTAGTGACCTAGATAACCTCTATGGCCCCTTCCTCTTCAGAGTGATTTGCCTTCTCTTGGCATCACGCCTGCCTCTGCACATTTCAAAGCTCCCAGTGTCTGGTGTCTGCATAACCAGCCCAGCCAGCCTGCAAATGTGAAGCACTTCTGTCTCAGCCTTCTGTCTGGAGATGCTGGGATTCATCACTACAGGGAGCACCTGTGATAGGCAGGGAGTGAAGTCTGGGGCAGGAGACTAGCCACTAGCGCAGCACTTCCCACCTCAACAAACATGCTGATGTGGACCTGTCCCTCCCCACCTTGCCNAGGCCCCATGACAGTCTAGTCAGCCAAGGTCAGACATAGGTCGACTCTAGAGGTGGAGGCAAGACCTGCCCTAGAGCTGGAAAGTATGTCCCCACTGGCCCTTCTGTAAGCTGCCCAAGGCTCTTCTCATTGCAGCCTTACTGTGACAGCCCTGCACAGGAGGCCTTGCCTTCTCCAGCTTGTAGGGAGGAAACTGAGGCTCGAAGATGCTGGCAACTCTTTGTGACCAGTTAGCAAGCAAGTGGTGGTGAGAGCGCTGGAGTCGCCTTCCCCCTGAGGATAGGTGGGAGCTTGCCTTTGAGAAGTGGGGCCCATCCCTCCTAGGAGATACTCCTGAGCCAGACGGTAGGCTAGAGTCAGACCTGAGCTCCGAGTCTCTCTGTGCTCCAAAGGATGGGGTGGGAATTAGGAGAGCCCAGAGCTCCGCCTGCCCTCTGAGCTCACCCAGTCTTTAGAAACNGTTCATTTGCTCTCTGAGCCTCCGTTTCCCTATCATTCATGGAACTTGGTCTTCCCAACACTGTTCCCTCGGAACCCACCTNAGGAANCGTCTCCTCACCCCAGATCCCCATCTGGCCACACCTATACCATCTTCCACCACTAGTTTTCCCTGATACAACCCTATAATATANACAGTATGGAGCCTGGTGTACAGAGGAAGAAACCAAGAGGGTACCTCTCATTCCCAAGACCACAGGAGGCAGAAGTCAGGGCAGAGGACCAAACCCTTTCTGTCATATAGTGCTTACCCAGAACTCACCAAGAAACAAGCCCAGACTCTCATCACATGACAGTGTCTGCCAGAAACAAGCCCAGACCCTCACCACCATGACAGTGTCTACCCAGGGCTCTCACAAAGATGGCCTTAGACCCTTACCCCTNTGACAATGTCTCCTCAGGACTCTTGAAGAGACTTAGTCTGTGACCACAAGATTCACAATAATGTGAGGAAAGCTTGGTGGCTGGCCCTGGTTCCACCAGCCAGCTCCTGTTTCCTGGGGCCTCACCAAAGCCCAGTTTCTGCTCTATCAAATTGTCAATGTTCTTTACCTTTAATGGGATCTGGTCACTGCCTGGTGGTCCCTCTCACCCACCCTCCTTGCCTGAAGTCTCCCTGAGCTCTCTGAGATTCTGAAGATGAAAGGAGGCGATACCTAGTTATTCAGTAGAAAGACAAAGTGAGCTNGAAGGGCAAACGATGGACAATGTACACAAAAGGGCTAGAGAGGACGGACGATAGGTAGGAAAGCAAGCACTGTAGCAGGCCCAGGGAAGCCGCATGACTCTGCAGGTAGGTAAGGCCCAGCAGAACAGAAAATATGGTGGGCCTATCTCCTGCTTTCACTCTCACAGACATGATAGAGGGAGACATAACTTGCTCCACTTTCTTGCTAACACTGATGCTCACGAACATGAAGCATAGCCAGTCACGTATAAATCACACCTTGGATGTGTATTAGGATGTGTGTGTGAGGCAGCCTTCCTCCAGGAAGGCAGGTTCTACACGGAGTAGCCCAATCCTCACCCCTACCCCCAGCCACCCTTCATTTCTTCTGCCACAGGCTCCAGGGCAGCAACAGGGGCTCTGGCGGTCTCTCAAGGGGCCCCTTGCATAGGGCTCTACCAGCAGGCATGGGACCAGGCAAATCCAGTCTTTGGAGCCTCATTCCCCAGAGCTTTCCTGGAAACAGCAGGGAGTTATTTTTAAAAAGCACATCCCTCAGCAGTAACCTGGGAGACAAGCTTATCCCCATCTTCACCCCTGTGGGCCACCCCGCCCAGAGCTCAGCAGCTGCATCTCCCCCACCTGCCCAAAAGTTATGGGAGAGGCTGGGCCAATCACCTGCCAGAGGAGAGGGTGTGGGTCTGCTTTAATGACCTCATCTCCACGAGTGGGAGGGCCTTGGATTCCCAAGGGGAATGTTCTGTGCATGTGTGTCTGGTGTCCATATTTGTGGCTTCGATGAGGCTATGTTGAGTTCAGCCTTCCAAGTCCCAACTGAGAATATAAGGTGTCTGTGTGTTTCTGCGGCAGCCCAAGTGTCTCTACAGCCTATGCAAGTGCGGTATTTAGGCACATACGTATACATCTGCGTGTCTGGAATTCAGTATGTGGTGATGTGACTCTACTTCTACATTTATGTATTATATACCCTGTACATGTTTGCTCCTGTGTGCACATGTGTAGGTGTGTGTATACATGAGTGTTTATGTGTNTCTGTCAGTCTCCAAGAATCTCAGGAAATAAACACATTGAATTCTAGAAGTAGGAGGAACNCTGGCTTTCTCTGCAGCTCAATNCCTTCCCTCCCACTGCTCTCTCTAGCCAGAGACTTACTCCAAGGGCAGTTAGCTGCAAAGATGAACTCTGTAGAACCCAGATGTTCTTCTTGGCTCTCAAAACCTAGTCATGTGGTGGCCCATCCAAGTTCCATTTCCAGGGTCAACAGCTCTCCCTCCCTGCTTCCATGGATGATACCAACTGGACCACCCACCCACTGAACTCCAAGGGAGTGAGGAGAAACAGGTATCCAATGCATGTGTTATAGACTCTGAATAGAATCCTGGCTAGCTCAACAAGCCNTGCTGTGAGGAAGAAAAAATAACTCAACCCACTAGCCATCCAGCTCTGAGACCTTGGAGATCCTGGGAGGTGGGACATGGCCTCGGCCTTCAAGAACTCACAGTGTAACTAACAAGAGGCTGCATAGGTAAACTGGAAACTATGGCATGAAGCTAAAAAGGCCTAGTGATGATGTGGACATGGAGGCCTAAAAAGGCATAGAAGAAGAAGCAACTGATTCTGTCCAGAGGGCTAAACAAAGCTCATCAGGAGATGACATTTGGGTCAGAATTTAACAAGTAAACAAGTTTGACATAGAAAGAGAAAGGGCATTGCAAGCTGAGGGCATCGTTCACGCACCGGCATCTTCCTTTCCTCCTGATGCTTTGTTCTAGAAATTCAGCCCCTCCCCGCTGCTCTGCTTAGTCTGCCCTCCACATCTCTTGTGCAAACTCTAGCTGTACCCACCATCTGGAATTCATTCACTCATTCAGCAAAAACTTATAGATTCTGTGCATGATCTGTGTCCAAAGGCAGGGGGCACTGCAAGCCCCATTTCCTCCATGCCTGGCCTTGGACCAGAGCAGTGAGGAGTAGCGAAGGCCTGGCCAGAGGCAGGAGCTCTCTGAGCACTGTGGTATGCCAGGTGTGGATCCTTGCAACAACACAGGAAATCAAGTGCTGAAAGCCCCGTTTCTGAAAGGAAGCTGAGGGGTGAGATAGGAGAACTGAGCCCATCGGTAGCCNGTCATGCCAGGACAGGTCCATGTGGTACCAAACCTGGGTTCCCTCTTGAAAGTCTCAGCTTTGCTAACACTGAAGGGGCTCTTCTTTTGCCTGTCCTCATCTTAATGGACTCCTGAGCTTCTGGAAAAGACAGTGGAGCTGGCAGATGCAAGGCAGGAGGGAGGTTGTCAGCTACCGGGCTTAAAGAGACCTACNTCCCCTCTAGAGGGACTAATGTGGGCCCAACAGGCTTGAGACCAGAGTTAGGGTAATGGGGGGTATGTGGAAAACTAAGGGAACCTCACCAGCTCCTCAGGCTTCTGTCCTGCCAGAAAAGTTCCTCTACCCAGAACTCTTCATGGCCCACTGAGAAGACCTGAGCAGGCCACGAGCAGGAAGTGATTGACACCTGCTCTTCAACTTTAGCCCAGAAAACCTGNTTCCTCCACATTGGCATCAGCTATAGAATTTGGGAGCCCTTTGGAACCTCATGTATTGCTGAGTCTCCAGTGTGTAGTCTCTGTTGAGGAACTGCCACCCTCACTTTGCAGAGGAAAATGGCTAGCTGTTATAAAGGAGAGACTGAAGAAGCCCAGTCACTAACCTCCAAGAACCTGTGGTCAATAATCACACCTGGCATGGTGGGGCACGCCTTTAATCTCAGCACTGAGGAGGCAGAGGCAGGTGGATCTCTGTAGTTCAAGGCCAGCCTGGNCTACAGAGTGAGTTCCAGGACAGCAAGTACTATGTAAAGAGACCCTGTCTCAGAAAGAAAGAAAGAGGGAAGGGAAAGAGCGAAGGAGGGAAAGAGGGAGGGAGGGAGGGAGGGAGGGAGGAGAATAGGAATAGGAATAAGAAGAGGAAGAGGAGAAGGAGGAGGAAGGAAAAGGAAGAAGGAGGAGGAAGAGGAGGAGGAGGAGGAAGGAGAAGTACAAAGTGAGCCTCCAGGACAACACATCTGGATTAAAAGAAGAGCAGGAGGGGAACACAAGGAACTCCCTTTCCAACATGGAGAATCTGAAAGGCTTCATACATGTCCAAACTGAGCCCTGTAGATGATCTAGACAGAAATGAGAAAGAACAGTCTGCGACAGATCAAAGGCTCAGGCAATTCCAGATGCCAGCCTGTGCGTCTTGTAAGAGCCCTATTTTGCTGTATTTGTTATTCAGTTGTGGTCTGGAAGTTTGGCAACAAGGATATGGGGTGAGCTTCAGAGACTGGACAGAGGGTAGCTGGTTCTAGCCCCAAAGTCAGCAAGTTCCCAGGCTGGAGGGGGCTCTCCACCTACAACAGCCAGGCTTCTTGGAAAACAGGGCTGCTGCTGCCTGCCTTGTGGTGTCTCACATCTCCTTTCCTGCTGACCAGAGAGCCCATCTTACTTAGAAGTGAAGCTTCTATGGGTGCATGGCTTCAGCCCACAGATGGAGAAATGGCAGTCCTTCCTCCCGTTCTGGCTGCATTCTGCAAGATTCCACTTACAAGTGAACCCTAAGACATCCCTAGGCCACCAACATCTTGAAATGGAACTGAAACTTAGAGGAATCCCTGGATTTGGAACCAAGGGGTGCAGCCTTCGACATTAGCTCTGCCATTTGTAGAGCCTGGCAAGTCAGTATGTCTCTCTGAGTCTGTGTCCACAAATACAAAATGGGTATTGTCAGCAAGTACATGAAATCCAGCATGAGCCACTCTGAGATGTGAATGCAGGCCTGATGGCTATCATCATGAATAGCAACAAACATTCACCCAANAAGAATTCTACCAGGGTCCTTGTGCCAAGCTCTGTGCCACCCATTTCATGTTTCCTGTGTCTTTAGGTTGCATGGAGGCCAGTCAAATGATTGACATGTCCCACCTAGGTTCCTGCAAGTGCTCTGTGACAGTCACACAATGACTCATGTCTCAGGATGTGTCTCCATTGTTAAGTGATATGTCGCTGTAATATGGCCGGTGCCTAAGTAGATCAAGCCCGGGGGACAGAGCTACCAGGGGGTCACCTAGCCCAGCCTAAAAGGTGCAGAAAAGTCTTACAGAAGTGTCATCCCAATGAAGCAAACCAAGCCAGGCTCTAGGGAAGGTATTTGAGAGAAAGATGACAGTGCAGGCAGAGGCCAGGAGGCAGGAGCAGGGGCCAGTCTGGGACACCAGAGTGAAAGAGGAAGCAGAATCCACAGCAGCACAGGACCAAAGTTAACTGCATTCCTTTCATTTATTTTAAACAGATTGCAAGCAATTTGTTGCATCTTTTGAAAAGTAAAAACTGAAAAATCACAACACATAAATTTAGATCATATTACAGTCATTGGAGCCCGGTAGAACCCAAAACAAGAATCCAGGGGAAATGCTGGGAAACAAAATGTTAGGAAATAGTTTACTCAACACATAAGACAGAAATAGTGGGCAAAACAGCTCTTTTTTTTCTAAAAGTAATTTATAGCATCAGAAATCTGAATCGTGATTCACCAGTAAATTCCATCAAACATTTAAGGAAAAAATAATATGAATTCTATTCAAAATCTTTTAGAAAACAGCAGAGACCCTTCCCAACTCATTTTAGAAAGTCAGCATGATTGTGGTCCTCAAGCCAGACAAGGCATTGTAAGAAAACTACAGCCCATGCCACGCAGGAACACAGACACAGAAACTACACAAAACCACCGCCAATACCACTCAGGAACACAGACACAGAAACTACACAAAACCACCGCCAATACCACTC
>LZPO01096785.1:121076-140799 GCA_001675575.1 Neotoma lepida
GGTTGCTGGGACCACCAGGTCGGTGCTGGCCTCGGGCCGGGGAGGCGGAGCCGGGCTGGGGGCAGTAGGGGATCGCTCTGGCCTCAGAACTGTGGGGAAGCCAGGCAGTGCGGCTTTGAGGGGCTCCCCAAGCCCGNGGGGCGCGTACTGGGAACTGCGGCCCCTGCCCGCTCGGCATGGTGCTGAAGGGACAGCTCCCCGCGGAAGCCAGGATGAGGGNCGGTGTGGGGGACACAGGACAGGCAGATGTGGGCGGGCGTGCACCTAGCGCGGAGACAGTGGGGCTCGGGGAGCCCGGACCGCCCCGAGTGCGGAGACTCAACAGTGAACCTAGATAACAACTTCGAGCCCATAAGACTAGGGCAGGGGACGTGGTCCTCAGCCACTTCGGGGTGTGGCTATCCCCGAAGCCCACCGAGGCCCTCTGCTGAGGAAGCAGAGAGCCGCCCAAGAGGGGTAGTGTTCAGTTCCCCAGGGGAGAGTCTGAGGGTGGCAGAGGCCAGTTGGAGAAAGGAGTGCCCACGTCGATGGGGGGGGGGACTATTTGTCCTCTTCCCCCAGGAGTGCGGTTGGGGCAGCTCGAGCCCGTGTGGGAGTCACAGGATGCTCCCCACTCTCAGACTGCCCCCTCCACGGCAAAGTTTAAGATCAGTCTGGGGCTCAAGGTTTAGAGGTGTGTGTTGGGGGAAGGGGACACGCAGTGGCCAACTGAAAGCCCCAAGGCAGAGCTGTCGCGAGGGCTGGTCTCCATGAGGACCCTGGCAGCAGCACCTGGGAAGCCTACCCTCTCTTCCGTAGGGGGAAGCCCCCGCCACTTTCGTGACCCAGACGACAATCCTTTACTCTCACCCATCTTTGGCCACCCCTTCAGGACGTCTTGCTTCAAGGGGCGTAGGATGGGGAAGTAAGGGAGATGTCCTCTGTCTTGGCCACCACCATTAGCGTGGGGTCCCTTGCAAAAAGCAACTGAGTGTTGAATTGAGTTGTGATTGTAGCCCGTACTCGAATCAGAAAAATCAGAAAAACAGCCGCAAAGACAAACACTGCAGGTGCTTGTCAGAGTGTGGTTGTCAGAGGAGGGGGCCGGGTCCCTGGGACTCGACGGGGCTGGAGCAGGTGCCTTGGCTGCCTTTGGGCTGGGACTGACTGTAGAGTGTTGAGGGCGGGGTGGCGATCTGGAGGAAAGGGGAGGGCCTGCCCTGTGACTGACAGCATGGAAGCCTTTGCATCAGCCTACCTCCCCCTCTCCTTCCCCAGTCCCATACCCCACCAGCAGCAGCAGCCTCCACCCCCACCAGCACCCTTCCCGCGCGGAGACAGACGGCAGCTTTCCGCACCCGCTGAGGAGCGCCTCCTGGCGGTGAGGCCCTAATCCTCAACTGCACACAATGTGCAGGACCTCTTCCTCCAAGTTCCACCCATGTGTGGTAGCTACAGGCACACGGACACACACGGACACAACCCAGTGTCTAAGAAGCTCAGAATCAGACATGCAAACTCATGCTTTAAGCCCATGCACACAACATTACATTCCACCGAGGAAACATGCTGAGGATATCCTGTGGGGATTCTCCGGATAGGTGAAATGAATAAGACACAGGCAACAGGAAATCTTCTGTGATAACAAAGGAAAGATACCCAGACAAATAGAACATGAGTTAGAGGCAGCAAAACTGTCCTAGAAAGTGCCTTACATCTTTAAAAAACAAGAATCCGTCCCATCTTGTTAAGGAGACNTGGGAAATTGCATGGAGAGAGCAGTGTTGGGAAAGGATCTCAGAAAGTTAAAGCTGCCACTGTTGTGGATGGTTATGGTGACAATGAGGATGCTTACTACATACCAGACACTGGCTTAGACACTTGATTTGCATAATCTCNGTGCTCACAGCAGGCCTTGCACACGGCATCAACTGTCTACATTTTACACATGAGAAAACATTGTCAAGTACGCAAGATCATTTAATAAGTGGTAGTTCCAAGACCTGAACCAGCAGAGGTGAGGTTATCGGGTTCTAAGGCTGTAGGAATAGTACATCCAACTTGCCCNGCCTTGGGAGGAGGTGGGAGTGTACTGTGTCGGGGGTCTCTTGTACAGCCATGTACAAGAGACAAGAATGAGAGGCAGAGAACGATGGTGGGTGCTCCACTGCAGGCTTTGAAGGTTAGAGCACAGACTGTGGCAGGTTTAAGAAGGCCATGGGAAGCCAGTGCAGGATGACAGGTTTCCATGTGCCTTTCAGGAAGATTAATCTGAGGGTCATGTGGAAGATAGCTAAGAGTAGAGGCCAGACAGAGCCATGAGCCAAGACACTGAAGCAGTGGGAAGGAGGAGGTGGGGTGGACAGTGTCCAGAATTCTTCCCTCTGCCCATCGTATTCACCACATCAGCTGACGGCTGTGAAAACCAGTGTGTGAGGATGCCCTTGTTCTCTCCCACAGAACCTGGTAGACAGCAGGTACTCACAGAGTACAGGATGAGTAAGTGAGTGAGTGTGTGCTGAGGAGACATACTGACTAGAGTTTGGGGTTGAAGCAATTTAAACAAGGCATGCTGGAGGACAAGATGGGGGCCCGGCAAGGATGGGATTGATCTTCCAGAGATTGAATTGGAAATGACATGTGTAGCGCTGTACAGCAGAGGGTTAAAAATCTGCAGGCTTTAGAGAGAAAGACGTGCGTATATGTGGCTAACTAGGGATCCTAAATCAGTAGGCGCAGATGGGAGGTTTCCATGGGCGGGGCAGAGGAAAGGAAAAGGGCGAATTTGCCTAGAGAAGAAAGGGAACCAGCAAAAAAGAGAAAAGGGACCTGTCTGGGGAGAAGGAAAACCACAAGAGTGCTGTGTCATGGAATTCAGATCTGAGAAGGCTGAAATTTGGGGGAGGGGAGTAATGATCAGCATCAAATGCTACAAAGAGAGAGGGGCAGAGGGCTGTGAGCACTCCTCAGCGAGCATAGGTCTCCTAGGCACACTGATTAGGGTGGCTTCCGGGCTGTGTGCTAAGACAGTGGATCTCGGGAGCAGTAGACCTTCACCAGGAGATGAGGAGGAAGCAGTGGTGCAGACTCTGTGGCACACTAGAGGACAGAGAGTCAAAGAAGTGCATTGTTCAAGGAAAGGGTTGGGAAAGGGAGGCCCGAGAGACTAGGAAAAGGACACTAAAGATTTAGGAAGGTGGGTGATTCATGGATAAAGAAAGAGATACAAAGAGAAAAACTTAGATTGGCTTCATCTAGGAGCAGGGAGATCCCTAGAGCTAGGAGAGGGGAGGTTGCAGATGTGTGCAATCACCACCATTAATCACTTTAATAATAGCTTTCATCTACTGAGCACCTGTCACGTGACAAACACATCCCACAGCTGATTTCTAACCTTCAAACTGGCCATGGAGCCCTCCTTTTATAGAGAAGACTCAGTTTCAAAGAGCTGTCTCACTGGAAGAAAGGGCCCCTCCAACAGCGTGCCTGACCTGGAGNGGGAGGGTCTCCTGTTCAGAGGCAGGAGTAAGGAGTAGGTTGGGCCTCTGAAGTCACCTAGGACTATCTCAACCATCTGAGCAAAGAGACTGCCTAACAGCTAAGAGGGCCACACTGAGATCAGACAACAGGACTTTGGAGTAGACCCACGAAGCCTAGCTAAGTAATGCCTCAGAAATACTTAGGACCCAGCTGGAGCAATAGAGATAGAAGCATTGAGAAGATTCAGTCCCTGAATAGATGTACTTTGAAGATGGGGGTGGGGGAGGGGTAGCAGTGATGACCATTGCTGAATGAATGCATGAATGCAAAAGTGTCCAAATAAGGAGGTAAGTGTTGATGGATGGCGTATTGCATTTGAGTAGTGTCCACAGAACACCCAAGAGAACACAAATGCATCTCTTATTTTTTTGTGCATTTCCCCAAATGCATGCACTCATACACAGACACCTCAGCATGTAATCTGCTTGCGGGCACAGCTTTGTCTAACTCACATCTTCGGTGTCTAAGATACTAACACATAGTAGGTTCTCAATACTTGCTACATGAATAAATACAGGGATCTAAAGCCCAGATAAGAGGTCTAGGTGTCATTTGTGTCAGTTATCAATAAAGCCTCTAGTCTGAATAAACCCCACCAAGAGGAAGTTTACAGAAGAAACAGAAGCAGGGGCTGAGGCCAGAGTCTGGAAAGCAAGCAGAACGTGAGCCAGTAAGAAAAGGGAGTGATGAGGAAATAGAAGAGAAGTGGAAGACAGAAAGGAGGGAGGGGAGAAGAAAGAAGTGAGTTATGGAACCAAGAAAAGAAGGGGTTGAGGGTACGGTGCATAGGTCGAGGTAGTGCTTCAGCAGAAACACTGGGGAGGGCACAGGAGAGCATCTGGTCCCAAGAGAGACTTGCCCGAGTCGTGCAGCAAGTCAGGGACAGAGCTGAGCTACAGCCCAGGTGTCCTGCCTTGCAATTTGAATCATCTCAAATTAGAGTCCTACGTCTTCCACTACCACCTGGTAATTCTTTGAGCTCTATGTAAACACTGTGTAGAAACTCAAGAGTTCCTGAAATCACTCAATTTGTTCACTGTAAGTTTCCTGTTCTTAGAAATTAAGTCTTCTCCTGAGGTCTAAAATCAATGGGAAGCATCTCAACAGAGCTGGGCAACCTTCAGACTCAGATTTCTGGGTCAGGGTGGGTTCTCTCACCCTTACTGGAAAGCTTCTGTTCCTTTTAGACTTAGTGTAGTCACATAAATACGTAGTCGGCAATAGCTGCCATTTGTATAAGCTCTGGCTTCATATCCAGGTACTTGACCCAAATTTTTTTCTCCTTTAAATATCAGTGCAAACAAAGATCACCTTAACACTGCCCCATCTGGAACCAGCCGGTACATTTCCAGAGACCCGGCCCCAGTCTAGAGTCTTTAACCAGTTATGTCTGATGCCAAAACCCTTGGGAGCTTTTTCATCTAGTACATTATGATTTTTCTCCATCAAAAGCAACCCATTAAATGGTCTAATCCTGTAGATACATACTTGGATTCCTTATTATGAAAAACTCACAGTCTGCTAACTTGTTTTGAAAGAAACGAGGAGAATCCATCAACGAATAGCCTGTGACCTTGAATTCAACTCNGTTGCAATAACCAGCCTGGTAAAATTCTCTGCCATCATTTCCCTGAACCCTTTTTTTTTCCTTCTAGAAAAATAGAGACTTGAAGTCTATAAGGGATGAAAGGCCCTGGGGGTGGGGGAGGCCTAGTCGCAGTTAACCTCCACCCACATTGCATTTAGGACAGTTTATGGGTGCAGCCACACAGAACAGAGAGATTGGCAGCTGCCTTGTCTGATAAAGAATCAGTATAACTCAGGGCCTGGAGAGATGGCTCAGGGCTTAAGAGCACTTGCTGTTCTTGCAGAGGATCCAAGTTCAATTCCCAGCACCCACATGATGGCTCACAGCCATCTGTAACGCCAGCGTCAGGGGCTTTGACACCCCCTTCTGAAAGGCACATACACATGTGATATGCAGACAAAAACCCATACATGTGAGGTAAAATAAATGTTTAAAAACGTTTTTAAAGAAGCATTACAAGTCAACAATTAAAATAGAAGACCTCTAAGTTGGAGCATTGGAGTCAATTCTCAAAGGTGTGGGGGTTCCGGAAGGAGGACCCCCATGCTCTAGTCTGCAGACCCCTCTACCACCATTGGGTTAGCTCCACTTTCACATGTTCTGCACACTGCATTCCAATTATGACTTTATTTGGAGAAAATCTTCTGAGACAAAATAAAAAATATAATAAAAACTGAAAATTAGTAATCTAGGGAGGAGGGTAGAAGAACCAAGATTAGCAGAGGCCTACAAGGACTTCACTCTGTAAAGGCCAGAAGCACCAAGATGATAATATCCCCAATGCCCTCATGTGTAATTCAAAATAAAAATCAACATTAAGCTATAAAACACAAAACTTATACATGTGCTATAATAACAAATAATTTGTTTCTCTATTTGTCTAATTTCCAGAGTCTGGATAGGTTCCCATTCATGCTAGCTATACCTTTTTTTTTTTCATGCACCTCTGATTTTCTGGGGCCACTTAGCACATGCTCATTTGCTTGGTGAGTTGAACCAATGGCCCAGCCTGTCTCCTCTCTGCTCTCTGCAGTAGCCCAGGCCCTGCCACTTCCAGTTCAGGAAAAGAGGAAACTAAGAGTGTAAGGAAAGGGTGTCACTCATTGAAGGTCACATGACAAATAACGAATGAGGATGTCATTAAAACACAGCTCTTCCAAGCCCAAATTCCAGTCTCATTCCAATACTCCTGGCTTCAATCAAATTAGAAAAAATATGTTCAAATGAATGATTTAAAATAGGAACCAAGACTGGAGAGATAGCTCAGAGGTTAAGAGTGCATACTGCTTTGGCAGAAAACCCAGGTTCTATTCCCAGCATCCACATAGTGGCTCACAATCACCTGTAACTCCAGTTCCAGGGGATATGACGCCCTCTTCTGGCTTCCACAGGCACTGCACTTACACAGTGCACATATCCTCATGCAGGGAAATACTCATATACACAAAATAAAAATAAATAAATCTTCTTTTAAAATAATATAAAATAGAAGCAGAAGCTGTCCAATAGCACATCCATGCCTGGCCCATGAGCCATGCTCAGTGAATACATCCATCCCTTCTGTCTCTCTTTCTCCCTAACAGGGCATGAGCCTTACCCTCAATTGGTGATGCCCTGTGAGAACAAGAGTAAGGCTACCATGTGTCAATCTCTATTGCCCTGCCTGAGAAGAGACCTTTACCATCTGACCCCTGACCCCCATCCTTTTTTGCAGGTGGGCTGATTTCCCGGANGCAAACCAGCCAGGAGAACTGAATGCAAATTCAGTCAGGGGCTAGGGAGCACTAACCAAAGCCTGCAGAATGGACTTTGTCATGAAGCAAGCCCTTGGAGGTGAGCCCCACCACCTTCCCCCATGCACCCCTGACCCACGAGAAAGGGAACTTCACACCACCTGCCTCCTCTCCCCAACTGACCACACCCTCTTCCTCCCCTGACCACCCCACATCCCCATAGGGGCCACCAAGGACATGGGGAAGATGCTGGGGGGAGAGGAGGAGAAGGACCCTGATGCACAGAAGAAGGAGGAGGAGCGACAGGAGGCCCTGCGGCAGCAGGAGGAAGAACGCAAGGCCAAGCATGCCCGCATGGAGGCTGAGCGTGAGAAGGTCCGGCAGCAGATCCGAGACAAGGTCAGCACCCCCTGAAAGCCCCGCCTCCCACTCCCTGAGTCCCAGCTCTCATCTTAGACCTAGTTCTCTCTGAGCCTCACTCTCATCAGGAAAATAAGTGTCTTTGGAACATGTCCTCCAGGATTGTACAGTAACTATATAAGCACACAGGAAATGCAACAGTGCAACAGGCCCAGCATCACTGCCAGAGACCCTGAGACCAAACAGAAGTAGAATTCAGAATGTGTGGATAGTAGAGAAAAATTCCATGGTACCCTGACCACTAGGTATGGAGTGCTACTCTATGCCATTCATTTAGTGCATGTCTAATAGCATTGTGCTGCAAAGTAGCACCACAAGTAGCCTTTGGTCAGCCAGCTGTGTTGCAAAAATGTGCCTCAGAACATAGGAAGACANTGAGTATTCAGAACTCAGAACTTAGGGAATTTCAAAGGGACAAAGGGGTATTATCAGTAAATCAATTTTAAAAGAAATTGAAGTATGGTATTTTTTATGTTTTGTTTTGGTTTTTGGTTTTTCGAGGCAGGGTTTCTCTGTGTAACAGTCCTGGCTGTCCTGGAACTCGATTTGTAGACCAGGCTGGCCTTGAACTCACAGACAGACACCTGCCTCTGCCTCCCAAGTGCTGGGATTAAAGGCGTGTGGCACCACCACCACCACCACCACCACTGCCTGGCTCAAGGCATGGGCTTTTACATTAGTCATCTACTAAAGACTGGGCTCAGTGCTCCAGGGAAGGCAGCTTTCCTGGAGAGTTTAACAGTGCTGATAAGACACATCCGCCAAGTCTGAGTGAGTGAGAAAGCCAACCCTCTCCTTCCTCTGACTCAACTTTCTGCCTTTCTCTGTCCCTCTCTTCCCCAGTATGGGCTGAAGAAGAAGGAAGAGAAGGAGGCAGAGGAGAAAGCAGCCCTGGAGCAGCCCTGTGAGGGAAGCCTGACCCGACCCAAGAAGGCCATCCCTGCAGGATGTGGGGATGAGGAAGAGGANGAAGAAGAGAGCATCCTGGACACAGTGCTCAAATATCTGCCCGGGCCGCTGCAGGACATGTTCAAGAAGTAACCCACCCTCCCGCCCCATCCACGTTATGACATTTTTTGTTGGTGGTGGTCTTTCTTTTCTTTTCTTTTTTATTCAGTTAAGTATCAGTTCCAAAGGGGAAAACCTCAGTTGGCCTCTACCCCCTTTCCCTAGCCAGGGGCTCCTCCCCTCTGCACTCCTTCACACTCCCTTCATCCCAGGGTTTCTAGTCTTGTTTCATTCCCAAATAGCTTGAAAAAGGAAGGACAGCTTTACTCCAGCAGGGGGCATTGAACCCAGAGCCAAAGGCACTGGGGGCCCCTCCAGAAGCCCAAGGTCTATGTTAGTGTGGTGACCCTCCCCATACATTCCTTCATGCTCCCCACTGCCAGGAGGACCACTGTCCCCAGCCAGCCAAAGTAATGACACATTCCAGCCCTGCCCAGCATGCTGACCGTTGGCCTCTGAATCCCCAGTGGGAGTCCAGGTCAGGGCAGAGGCACTGAGTGGCCTGGCTCTGAGGAAGGCTGTTCACAGTGAGCCTGCCCTGAGAGAGCCTAGCCCTGGGAGGCTCTAGCTGGATCTGGCCAGGTTAGAGTCTGGGCAAGAGGCTTGGGCTGTCCCCTCCCCTCTTCCTGGTGACACCTACCCAGGAGCACACCTCTCCCCAACCCCTTCCTTAAAAAGCACGGCCCCTGCCAAGCTGCTCCCTCCAAATGGATCCTCTTTGGACTTTAGCACATCTGTGGAGGAGCCCAGGGCAGGGCAACCCCTTATTCTCCCTCATCTGACTTAGGCCCTGGGACCCCACTGCCAGGCTAGGCCCCAGTTTGCCCAGCCAAGGGGCTGTCCAGGCCCCCAGAAAATACTTGGAGCCATCGGGCAGTGATGGTCTGTGCCATGAGACCTGTCATTGGTACAGCCAAACTGCCCCCATTCCTATCCACCCTTCTTCCCTTCCATGTCCTGTTCATGTGCTTCCAAGTCCCTGTTGTCCCCAGGAGGACCCTTCTTGGTCAAAGCCCCAAGGAGCTGGGGAAAAGCCAANTCCCACCTGACAAAAGACTGTCCATTCATCCCNCCGGCCAAGAATCAGCTCTCCTTTGGGCTGTATAGGGCTGCCATCTGTCCTCACACCCCACGTTGTTGAGGCTGCCTGCTCTCTGACTTGTGTAGAAATGGAGCAGGGGCAGAGAGGGAGGTGCAAAAGAGGGATGAACGTGTGAGTCCACACACACACATCAGATAACGTATGGCAGACCCCATCATGCATCTATGTGTGGTTCGAGTGTGATGTCCTGAGATTGCATGTGCGTGTTAGTCATCACACCTCTGTGTTAGAGGTTGTTTACATGGTGTACCTTGTGTATGTGTGTTTGTGGGATGTGATGTGCCTGAGTTTCAATTATATTCTCAGTGTGTGCCAGCCATCTCATGTGTTTAAAGATTGCATGTGTTAGCTTGTATATGCATGTATTTTCAAAATGGCATGTGTGTCAAGAGTGCCAGTTACCTGTTAGATGCAGAAACGAGTGTTTGAGAGAACTGTCAGATGGGCCAAGACTGGTGTTCATGTGTGTGGGTCGAAAACAGGCAGTTGAATACATAAGTTGTGCTTGGACAGCAAGATCCAGAGAAAGATGCCTCCTCCCAACTCTGAGACGGTTAATCACAGGTGGCCACATCTGACAGGAGACGTTACCCTTGGCCTAGAGTCCTCCCACCCTTGGGGGCTTCCTACCTGAGGTCCTCAGAATTCTACTGGGACAGACCCAGGCAGTGCCCCAGGAAGCCATGCTGGGCCCCCACCAGGGCCTATCCCAAAAGCAGGGGCCTAGGAGGGGGCGACTTGCCCACTCCCGAAGCCTCTGTCCCACTGGGCCCATTGTGTTCTGCAGGTTTTCCATTTTAGTGGACTTAAGCTTTTATTTCAGAGAAGACATGTGTCTTCCTGTCTGTTTCCAATAGTTAAAGCCATATCAGTTAGACCGCAATACTTTAAAGACGAGACTAAACAATCCATATGTTTAGGGAACCAGAAAAGTCCCCTAGTCTGTCCCTTCTCTAAGGAGCAGGGCCTCAGCAGCTCCAGCTCCTGAGACTTACCCTTCTCCCACACCCCCTTGTACCCCTGTGTCAGCCCACAGGGGGCCAATGTTTGTGTCTATGTCTGTGATGGGGAGCCATCTTGCACCCCTGTTGTCTGCTTGTTTCTGTCTTCTATCCTGGGCAGGATGGTCATTCCAGAGCCTTGGGGTCCTGGGCCAGAGACAGACAGGGGCCAGTCCAGGGGCCCTAGGCCTCCCTAAACCCTGAGTAAGACTCCCACCTGCACACAAGGATGGATACCAGTGTTAAGAAAGGCCTTCTCCTTGACAGGGACCCTTAGACCTCAAAGGTNTTGGCAGGGCACAGAGCACCAGATGGGTAGTAGAGCCCAAGACCCGGGGACCTGCAGATAAGCAAGAGAACCCTGGGCCTGAGGGAATCCAGACCCTTCAACTGGTGTCCTTGATGGTTTCCATGGCCCCTCTGGGTACCCAGAGTGGGCTCAGGGCTTTTCGTCCCCACCTACAGCCCTTCAGCCTGGGCTGGCTTAGTCTAGGTCTCAATCTCCTTTTCCATGCCCAGGCAGCAGATTTTGAGGTCTTTTGGAGGTGCAGGCAAGAGAGAGAATTTCTACTTAGTATATATCTGGTTCCACCCACACAAAGCCCAGGGGGATATAATGATTGACATTTCTGACATAGACCTGACTATGGGGAGAAAAAGATGGAATGTACAACATTCATGGGAGGACAAAACTTGGGGAGGGGAAAAGATATTTGTTCACCTGATGTGCCTAGAGCAGGAGGTGTGTTCATGGCCCACGTAATGAGCAGAAATGTAATATGCAAGTGACACACTGAAGAGAGGCTCCAGAATTCACACACACACACACACACACACACACACACACGCGCGCACGCGCACACGCACACGCACACACACACACACACACACACGCACACAGCATGGTAGGTAGCTGCAGACAGAATGAGGTGACATGGAGCCTGTGCACTCTTGGAGAAAGCCACCAGGCTCCTGCACCAGGGACTCACCATCGGAGAGAAGAAGAAAGGGGATTCTCTGGGTCTCTGTGGAAATGAAATGGGGTTTCCAAAGTACATANCCTCCATTTCAGCTCCAAAGCACCGGAAAGTGAGTCCTTGGCAGTGAAGCTTCATGAGTGCCTCCTTCAGCGGAACTGAGAGGTCTTAGGCCATCCCAGNCACGTAAGAGAGAGAAAATGAGAGAGCAGAAAAGAGACAAAAGTGTTGTAGNCCAGAGCCCCCTCACACATGGGGTAGCTGGTGGGCAAACAAACCATCCTAAACACTATGGCTAGAGTAAGGATAGCATGGGATTTCCAAGCCCCAAGGGCTAGCACCAGCTAGCAAAATTGCCCACCCACAGCGCCCTGTTCCATCTGCTAAGGTTTAGCCATCCTTTGACTGTACTGGGAGGCCTGGGGATCAGACTAGCTCCCATGGGGAATGTCTCCCAGGTCTAAGGGTATGTCTCCCAGCAAACGTCCCCTGCTCTAGTCCCCACTCCTGTTGTCCTACCCTCTTCACCAGGGAGAGAACAGGTGCTCCTCCTGGCCCCAGGATGGGGGTGGGGAGTCCCACTGAGACCCAGGTGAGATGGACCATCCTGCTCATGTGGGGGGACCCCTTTCCCACAATTGTGCTCTGTCCTTGTTGCTCTGCTTCCTTTAAATGTGTCAGTATCTGGGGGAGGGGAGGGCCACCCCCCTGCACTCCCTTGAACCTGACCAAAAGCCATGGCTGTGCTCCCCACTTTGTATGATGCAAATGCTAAGATGTACAAAACCAACCATGACAACAAAGAAAAAGACCTTGTACAGCAGCTTCCATCTGTCTGCCTGCCTCCTTCTGTCCGTCAGCACCACCAGTGATAGGAGACAACCAATACAGACAGCTCAAGATACCCNAACACACTCTATGTCTTACCCCCTGCTTCCAACCAGGACACTGTAGAAATGACCTCGGAAATCAATGGAGGCTAAAGTTGGGACTAGCCCAAGTTCCAGGATCACTCTACCTCTGAAGGGCAACTCTACAATCCCAGAGGAGGGGTTGTGCAGGCTGACCCTTGCATCCCATCCCAGGCTGCCCTTCTCTACCAGTTCCTTGGGGTGTGGCATCCTGAGAACACCAAGAACACAATAGATGGGCAAATGTCTATCAGTAGTTCACTCCACAACATGGATGGGGCATCTACTCCCTTCTGGGCCTGGGAGGCTTGCAGGAGACTGAGGACACA
Source organism: Neotoma lepida (assembly GCA_001675575.1). Taxonomy (NCBI): domain Eukaryota; kingdom Metazoa; phylum Chordata; class Mammalia; order Rodentia; family Cricetidae; genus Neotoma; species Neotoma lepida. The sequence continues at coordinate 133,665 of LZPO01096785.1, forward strand.
CCAAGAGGCCAGCACTCAGCATTTCTCTTGGACACACACACAGCTTGTCGAGGGCTCAGTATAAGATCTCGTTCACACTCCCACTTCAGACCAGTCTGAAGTGAGGCCCATTTCTCTCTGGCTTCTCAGTACTTCCCATTGTCATGCATGGGTCTGTCCCCACATACTGGTCTATCTCTTCCCTTCTCTCCATCCTTCTCCCTGACACCCCAGCCCCAGCTAGACGGTCTATCTAAAATGCAAACATCAACATGTCACTCCCTGCCCAGTACCTTCCACCTGCCTTTAGGATGGTATCTATCTGGCAGACAGCATCCAGATGATCAAAATGGCCCTGTGTGATATGACTTCAATGATTCCAACCTGCTAAGTCAGACCCACAGGAACCTCAGTGTTCCATAAGCACCCAGCCTCCCATTCAACACTACATCACATTTGCATAAATTACCCCACCCCTTCTTGTACCCTCAGCATAATGCTCAAGCTCCTCAAGATCTAGCTCGTGTCACTCCCCACTGCACAGCCCACTGATACAGCTGTCTGTCTCCTGACCAGAGCAGGGTCTGTTACCATGCACACAGAGCACAAAGCATCATGGCTTTGTGTTACAATAAAAGCTCCAAGCATACAGACAGGCGCTGCCACCCAGCAGAGTGATTTTGAGCAAGACACTTAACCCCTGTGAGCATCTTCTCACAAGGGAAATGGAATGATAATAATTATTCTAACCTCCACTGTTGTAAGGAGTAAGTAGAGTTTTTCACGATGCCCTTATCATTGAGTACCAAGCACTCATCAACTAGCACTGTAAACTCTATTTTTAAGGTATGTGAATACACACATCTCCCTAACGACTGCAGTCTCCGTAAAGGCAACACAATTGCTACCTCCCAGTGTCTATGGGTCAGGAATCTGGGCACAGGGTTAGCTGGATTCTCTACTTTCAGGTCTTCATGAGGATGCTAGCAAAGTGCAAGCCAGGGCTGGGGTCCTCATCAGAAGGCTCAGCTGAGCAAGAATTACCCCCAAGCTCACACAGTTGCTAGAAGGATGCAATTGATGGATGTTGGCTGGAGAATGTCCCCTGTTCCTTGCCATGTGGGCCCCTCCATGGAGGCAGCTCACAACACGAAGCTTGTTCTACCCCACTGTGCAAACCAAGATAACTCTAGATGAGTCTAATAGCAAAANGGAAGCCACAATTTTCTATCACCTAATTGCAGAAGTATGTACCATGTGCTATGGGCTAGAAGCAATTATAAGTTCTTCCTCCACTGACAGGGAGGGAACTGCACCAAAATGAGAATAGCAGGACTGAACCCAAAACCTCCCTTCCTCAGGAAGTGCCAGAGTCCCGGACCTTTGCAGGCAGAGTCTCAGGAGGTAAAGATGTCTCACAGAGGATCAGTGGCTGTTGGTGAGTTCCCTGTGAAGTTCTNCAAGACACAGTTCAGGCCCAGACCATGGGAAAGACATGTGACAGCTTAGTCATGAACAGACAATTCTTCTCTCCTCTCCTCTCTTTTCCTTACAATGGATCCCAGTGCACCTGTGCCCTGGTGGGTAGACACTACTACCCTCCTGGTTTTAATCATGAAGTTTTTCTCCTAAGTGTCTTAATTCTCTTAGTTAAATCAAACACCTGCTATGTGCTTGGCACTGTACTAGGCACCAAGAATACCAGCCACACAACCTGATCTACCTGGCCAACCACTTGCAAAGGGAAAGACAGACCACAGTGTATCAGTCACTTAAGTGTATTTTGGTCTTTGGTGAAGGCTTCCTTGAGGCAACAACTAAAATGAGGAGACAACTTAGTGGAGAAGGAGAGCATGCTGGGTACCAAGAACAAAGGTAAAGGGAGAAGTGGAGACAAAAGTAATTCCATACAGGAGGTAGGAAAGAGCAAGAAAGAGTAAGATGTCTGCTGGAGCTGGCTGAGCTGTTGATGAAAGTTGAGTCTGGGCGTGGCAAATGTGGTGCCAAGCAATAAAATATGGGCTCTACCTNCAGGCCACCAGGAGCCGCTGAAGGGCACCAAGTTGAGGAACCACAGGAAGCACAAACGGCACTTTGCATGGTTTAGTGCCCCAGGTGGGAAGGACGATGACCACTGACTTCACCACAGGACCAAAAGATCTTGAAGTCAAGAAGCCTGGAGTGGGCAGGGAGATTAAAGTCAAGCCCACTTTCCTGTGCATTCAGGAATCCCTCTGTGCCACCCTTGGTTGGGAGTACTCTTCCGTTTGCACTCNCCACAGTGTCCTGGAGCTCACTCTAGTTTGAAAGCTCCCTTCTTTCTCTAAACTAAAAACCGCCAGGAGGCAGAGAGTTAATGAAACCTCCTTCCATATCTCACTAATTGACTGCAAAGCCCAGCTTCTACACCATTCACTTAGCACTTGTAATTAATTGGGGTTTCCTGCCTGATCTGAGGGATGATTTGATACTGCCTGAAGACAATCTTTTCTCAGTTAGGCTCCTCCAGCTGGAGACATCCCTCACACTAGGCCTCTGCATGCATGCTGACCTGGGTATAAATTCAGACTCTAGTCCTTCCTCTTGTGTGAGCTCAGGCAGGGCATCCTCAGCTCCAAGCATAGAGCTGACAAAAGTCTTAGACTCAGAAGGNTGCATGAGAGCTGGTATCACCATGTCAGTTTCCAGACCCAAAGCGTTCATCCATCCATCCATCCATCCTATCTTGAGGCAGGCCCAGGACTCTTCAGCTCTTGGTTACATCAATTCCCTGATGCACTCACTGTGAGACAAAATTGGAATGACCCCGTCTGTGTAATGGTCATGTTACTATAATAAGCTAGGGAGGAAAAGGAACTCCCCTCCCCTACTCAGTAAACACTTGCTATGTGCCATCCATGAGAGCTGATTGCTTTAAATACATGACCTATCTCAAAAGCAATCTGTGAGTTCAGCATTATCCCCACCTTATACAACAGAAAGAGAAGCTTCCTTTTCCTGGGNACACAAAACAAGCCAAGAGGATAATGGGGAATAACTTTCTCCTTCAAGAATTCCTCTTGTATCTTAAAATGACAGCAATGTGTTACAATTATTTATCTGTAGCCACATAACCAATGCCCCCTAACTTAGTGGCTTCAAGCAGTAAACATTTGTGTTTCTTTGGGGCCGTGAATTCTGCAGCGGGTGCCCTGGTGATCCACATGGGGATCGATCATTAAGTGGCCATCAAGAGAGCAGCCTGAGTCATTGGGAGTGGTGGTGCATGTCTTTATCCCAACACTCAGGAGGCAGAGACAAGAGGAGCTCTGAGTTTGAGTCTAGCCTGTGCTACATATTGAGTTCAAGATCGGCCAGGAATACATAAACCTTGTCTCAAAAAAAAAAAAAAAAAAAAAAAGATGGCAGCCTGGGCTACAATCTTATCTGAAGACTTGACTGTCTGGATGTGTCCAGATGACACACCTCTGAGACATCTAAGTCACAGCTGTGATAGTTCTGGCTGTTGGCAGGTCTCCTTGCCAGGGAAGCCTCTTTGTAGAACCTTTTGAATGCCCTCCCAACATGGCCTNACCAGGAAAGAACCATCTAAGAGAAGCAGGTGGAAGCTGCTGTCTATAGGACTTAGCTTCAGAACCTCGCCTCACACCGCTGCTTCTGTAGTATTCTGTTGGTCCCCAACACTGGCTATGACTCAATGTGGGAAACTCTGCACAGCATGAATCCCAGAAAGGAATATGGCTGGAGACTGGGACATGTTGGGGGCCACCTACTTCACAATGTGTACCTCAACCTACCTTCCAGATCTTTCTTCAAGGCTTAGTCAGTAAACATTCCTTCACTGATCCATTCATACAGTGGAAGTTTCCTTATTCCCTTCTCTGTTCATCAGACCCTCCCCCGGAGGCCTTCCCATACCCATAATCTAAGTTAGGCCTACCTTTAGACTTGCATCTGCCAAACTCATGGGAGCTTAGAGTCTGTGTGTCCAAAACAAGATACAGCCAAGCACCAGGAGAAAACATTTGGATTTTTTCCCAGGAAGCCTTGTTTGGAACTTGAGAGTCATTCAACGCTGGCTATTGTATTTCACCTCTTAGGAGTTGCATGGCAAAGGATAAGACCTGTGACACCTAATTAACCACAAAATGTATTAAAATGCCTAGCCCAGGCGTANCAACTTCTCAGTACATGATATCTAAGACTATGACTACTATAGATCTTCATCAGGCATGGTGGCTCATGCTTAGAATCCCAGCATTCAGGAACCTGAAGCAGGAAAATGGTGAGTTCAAGGCCAGCTAAGGCTACATAGTGAGTTCCCAGGCCAGCATAGGCTACATAGCAAAACCTTACCTCAAACAAATAAACAAGCATAAAGACTATTAATATTGCAAGTATAAATAAACTGAGGTTATAAACCCCTCCTCAAGCCTTGGAAGAGAACACTGGGTTCTTGGACCCAACACTGGCCTTCAGCTCATGCCTGCTAGCTCCTCCCATAGACTAGCTGAGCCCTGACTTGGCTCAGACAGCCCCAGGCTCCCTGGCTGCCAGCCCTAATCAGCAGCTCCAGCCAAGACCTCAAATTGATTTGCCATCGTTTAGCTGGGAAACAAGAGCTCTTCTTGACTCGCAGCCAAAATCCATTCTGTGATAGCAAAGTAATCACCTCCATAGTGGGTGTCCAGAGAAAGTGACAGAGATCTGGAACAAAAAGTCTCCATCCAACCACCCAGAAGCTGAGGCCAACCGCAGCTCCATCTCCAGCCCCATTCCTTCCTTCTGTGTGGGTGTGGGCAGCCTGCCATGTGTGTCCTCCCGTGGAAGTGTGTGCCCACCTGCACTTCACATGACCAGATACAGTAGCTCTCAGACTTCATAGTACAGTGGAATAAACCTGGGAAAATCTTCTAAAAAATATAGTGATGCCTGGCTTCAGACCCAGGCTTCTGGTTCAACTGGTATGGTGTGCAGCCTGGGCACTGGGGTTGTTTAAGAGCCCCANAGATGGCTCTACTAGCAGCAAGGCTGCAGAACTACTATTCCTATGTACACAGTACTTGTTACCCCTGGCTGCATGCACCTCTGCATTATTTATTCAGTCACTCCAACATGACCATGGAGAACAAGGTCATTGAATAACATGGAATTGATATTCTAGTCCACAGGGCTGACAAGGAACAATAAAATGCAGAGCATGTCAAATGATCATACACGTCTGAGACGGCCAACGAGGCCGGAGCCGTTTTCATAGGACATCGGAATTGCTCATGGACCTGACCTGTGTACTGCTGACCAATGTATGAGCCATGCCCACNCTAAATTTAGACTGAGTCAGCAGCTCAGCAGTACCATGATCACTCCCTCACCAATTCAGATGCCCAACCCCCAGCCCCAACCATACTAAGCCTTGACATCTAGCACAGGGTAGGGCTGAAGTCCCATGGTAGACCAGAGCCCTGGTTCATGTTTGCTCCTGGCTGTTCATTTGCCCAGCCTGCAAATTCTCCAGGAACCAATGCTTACTTCCCCACAACACTCCTGCTAGCCTTTTTTAAACATTATTTTATTTCATGTGTATGAGTGTTTTGCCTATATGAATGTTTATACACCACATGTGTGCAGTGCCCACAAAGGCCAAAAAATGTCATCAGGTTTCCTGGAACTGGAGTTACAGACAGTTGTTAGTCATGATGTGGGTGCTGGGAACTGAACCCAAGTCCTCTGTCAGAGCATCTGAGCCATCTCTCCAGCCCCCCTCTCTCTAACTTCTTATGGAACAGAAGCCCTCTCTGGAGCCCATGCAGCCCTGCTTCAGATTCTAAACATCACTCTTCCCCACAACCTTCTCTACAGAAAACACACTGTGCTTTCTAAGGACAGTTACTACCAACGTCTGCAAGCACAGGAAAGCAGATGGGCTAGACAGATGGAGAAAGCCTCCGAGTGAAAAGGTTGTAGGAGCNGGAAGGTCCCTTAAAGAGCATCCAATCCCATCCTTCCTTCTACAGAAAGGCCTAGAGATGTCAATAAGTTGCTCAGTATCACACAGCAAAGGGTAGCAGAACCAGAAACACTGTCCATGCTCCCTAGGACAGAGTGGGGACTGTCACTCATCTGNTGCATAGCAACCAGCATTTCCTTTAGGAATCCACCTAGCCCTGTGTCTGCTCATGGTTTGGACTAAACACACCCTAATCAGCCTGAGGCTTGGGTGGGGTGAAGTGAGGTAGGGGCTTCGGGGCAGATGAGGGAGCAAGGTACAGTGAGGTTTGCAAGCAGGTGTGCCTGCTGTGATGTGACAACCTTAGGTGACCTGTAGAGGAAACCCATCTGAGACAAAGACACCTGTGAGCTGGAAAGAAGTCAAGTTACAGGAACATCCCCTGCACCCCAGCCANGCCACGCCTGGAGAAATGCCTATTCGTGGCTTTTTCTCCCATGCATCAATCAAGTCCTCTTGAACAAGATCTGCCTTTGTCTCCAGGGAATACGTTCCAAGACCCCAGAGGGGATTGGAAACCTTAGATAATGACAACTCTGTATAGATTGTTTTTCCTATACATAGATACCTATGATAAAGTTCTACATATAAATTAAGCACAGTAGGGGACTAACAACACTAATTAGTAGTAAAATGGAATGATTATAATACTATACTATATTATAATTGCCAGCATTACTACTCCTGTGCTTTGAGGCCATTGCTAAGTAAACCAAGGCTCGCTTGAACACAAGCCCTGTGATACTGCCGTGGTCAGTCTGACGAGAAGGCTGCCAAGCACCTGATAGGCGGATGATACGCACAGCATGGACACATAAAACAAAGAGATGGTTCACACCTGAAGGGCAGTGCCAGACAGACCTGGAAGAGTGTGTAACTTAAAAACTTCACATTGTTTCTTCCTGTTCAGTGTTCTCAGACTTTAGTTAAGAATAACTGAGAACCCGGAATGTGAAATGCAGACAATTGAGAATTTTCTACCTCAAGCCAGATTGGGTTGTCTTCCTGTCAGTGTCAAGCTTATCACCTCAATGGGAAGTCCCTTCTGGCTCTCCCTATGCCAAACACTCCTACCTACATTAAACCTTCTGCTTTCTAGGGCTGGAGAGGCAGATCAGCAGTTAAGAGCACTTGCTACTCTTGCAGAGG